>OU898282.1:45390947-45655947 GCA_918026665.1 Diabrotica balteata | reverse complement strand
ATGCTTTTTCTTTTAACTCTTGTTGTTCTTAATATACTTGTCTAAGTTTTTGTTTGGTCTAAAAGCTGCTGTTATTTATTTCTTTTTTATGTGACTATTATTCACATGATTGACAAAAAACAGTAAATTAATCTTACACAATAAAATATTTAGATTCAGTGTGGGATATATAAAATTACAAATACAATTACTAATATTCTGCAAGACAAGTAGTAATTTTTGGACCCAAACATTAAAATAAATTTTCTCTTAGTGCAAAAGTATTTTGTTAAAAAAAATTACCCTTATTTCATTAAAGATTATCTTTCTATATAAGTATTTCCATCATAAAAAATAATTCCATATTCTAATTTTGTTTCAAAGTCCATGATAAATATCTTTTAAAATAATAAATTTTAGATATTTCTTTGAATTCTAATTTTATAAAACGGTGATTCAATTGTTTACAAATGTGTTCTGCATTTTTATCTTTCTTGGCTCGACAACTCTAAGTGACTTGGCTGAGTTTACTATTTTCCTTCACTTTTGCCCGTCTTGTGCATAATCTCCCATTGTTTTACACCCATCTTACGTATATCACTCTTTACTGCAGCTTTTCATCTTTTTCTTGCTGACCAACTGACCTCCTACCATTGGGCCTTTTCCAGAAGGTTGTATTTAGTGTTCTTTCATTATTTAATCTTAGTACACATTCTGCTCATCTTATCCGATTAATGCATCGTACTATGTTTTTTTCTCCATATGGTGCTTTTTTTAATTGCCAGATTCCAGTAACAGCCTAAGAAGGTATCCAATAAATTCTGACAGGCAACGATGGGGGAAAATCTTTTTTGGACATCTACGTCACGGAACAAGACACCCTGGTATCTTTCGGCCAAGTAGGATACTAAAGTAAAAGTAGAAGAATAATTAACCTTCTTTGATAGAATGCTATTAAAGCTGACAATGGGATAAAACAGGGAAATTCTCTGAGTCATCTATTGTTCAATCTGATTATGGATGAAATAATAAAAAAAACTAAGAACTAAAAAAGGATACCAAATGGGAGAAAAACAGCTTAAAATAATCTGCTATGTAGACGACGTAATACTTACTCTCTCAAAGTGAAGATGATTTACAACGTATGCTGCACCAATGTATTATAACCAATAATGCCAAAAAATTTAACACGTTAAGTTTCCCATAAAAGGCAAAACGCATGGTTACAATAGCAAATTTATTAAGATATAAATTGGAGCTGGAAGGTCAGACTATAGAACAAGTGATGGAGTTTAAATATCTAGGCATCACATTATCTAGCTACGGAAAGCTTGAAACTGAAGTGGAAGATCAAGTGAATAGAGCAAACAGAGCCACAGACTGCCTGAATGAAACAATATTGAGAAATAAAAATATCGGGAAAGAAACGAAAGGCAGAATTTACAAACAGTTTTCAGACCAATCATGATATACGCGGCAGAAACAAGACCTGGCACAGAGAGGACAAAAAGGATGTTAGAAACAACAGACATGAAAATACTTGAAAACACTGCAAAATTGATGGTAAGACACTATGGAACAGAGCTAGAAGGATCGATATACGACGTAGATGCAAGGTGGAAACTATCAAGAACTGGGTAAGAAATAGAAGAGTAGAATAAAATGATCATATAAGCCGATTGACAACAAAAAGAGTAGAAAATATATTAAGAGACGGTTCTTCAATACGAAGACAATCAGTAGAAAGACCACGAAAACGATGAAACGGCAACTTACTGGAGGCACATTAAAAAATAGAGTCATGTCTATATAAAAAGAAAAAAAAGGAGATCTTTAACAATGAATATCATTCTGATAAGGATCCTGAGTTCATTCTAGTTGAAGTTCAAAACAGTGATTCGTTATCAGAGCAAGAGAGTGAAACGATCTTGACCAATAATGACATCAAAATTTTTAGTCCAAAACCGAAAAGAGAAAGAAAGCGAAAATCGCTGAGTCTGACACAAAATGAAAATATATGAATGAAAATAAAATTTATTATGATCATAAGCTAGAAATAGTAGCGGCAAGGACATTATACGAAACCTTTCAGTGCCCTTGCTCAAAGAAATGTACTACAATAAGTTTGGAGCAAAGACATAAATATTTTAAAAAGTTTTTGGAATTACGTAATTTTGATACACAAACAACGTATATACATAAGTGCATTGGTAAAGAAATCAGACAAAATGGACTAGGACAAAGACCAAAAATATATTCTTGGATCTACGAACTAGATGGGGTTGCATTCTGCTATAACACTTTTATTAAAACCTGTATTTTGACAAAAAGAATTAATTTAGCACTCTTGAAAGTAAGATAAAAACAATTTAAGAGATAAAAGGAGATAAGCGCAAAGAGGAAAAAATAAGATAGATGAACGAAGATAACAAGTAGTTATCGATAAAATAAACAATATATCAAAATACAAAAGATATCAATGTCCTTAAGCTGAATTTCTACGTCCTGAAATGACTTTGTCTTTGATGTGAAGGAAATATAAAGAAGCAAAAGGAATCCAGCTAGTTTTAAAATATACAGACGTATATTTTTAACCAAATTTAATTTAAAATTCAAAACAATAAATAAATAGTAACTAGATCCAAAATGCTTTAATGCCAACGAAAATGAAAAACTTGAGGAAGAACATGATCATCATATAAAAAAATGGCATAGGGCTGGAAACCATAGAAAGAATTATATTAAACTGGCTAAAAATAATGAAACAATAGAGTGTCTAACAGTTTATTTAGCAAAAACACTACCATTACCACGATTAGGGGATTGTGTTTTATAAGAGTCAAATCTAACACTGTTTTATAACAGACAAATTTGGTTGCATAATTTAGACGTTCACTCTAGTTTAACCAACAAAGGTAATTTTTACGTCTGTACGGAAAACTGGACAAGACGCTGAGCCCAAGAAAATAGTTTATGCTTAATATAGCATATAGAAAAAAATGTACTTGACCATACGTTCTATTTCCTGCCATGATTCTAGCTGCTACATCTTTTTTATAACTATTATCGGCTGTTATCACTGCTCCCAAGTATTTGGAAGTTTTTAGTTTTGGAATGTTTGTAATTACCATGAACTTGGCCTTTCGTTGACCTTAAGGCCTATTTACCTGGCCCAACTATCAACAACAGTAAAAACTTCGCATCTCCGGTAGATTGTGCAATGGACTACAGGAGTGATGACGTAGATTTTACTGACATACGTCAGTTTTACTTTCCAAACAAACCTGGTTTAGTGTGGATAATTTGTATTTTTCGTTATTTTTTCATTTATTTTATAGAATCTTTCCGCTTATTGCAATATTTAAGTATTCTAATAGTTACTACAACAATTTTACAAGGTTGTGTAAATAATAAAGCACATTATTTTATGCTAATAGCAATAAAATGCATGTATCAATAAAGTAAGGTTACAATTTCTTTATTTAAACTTTTAAACTATATTTCATAGAAATAGAACTCTGAATTATGATGGTATTATCGTAAAAAATGCTTACAAGCTTACAAGAAAAAGCAGCAGAGGAAGCAAAATGTTAACTTTATAGAAATTAAAAAGTCTTGAGATTTGACATTTCAACTTTGCTTTGGAAAGTAATAAGTCAATGTGACAGTCGTGACGTCACACTCCTGCGGTCCATTGAGTCGACATTGTCAACCAAAGCTAACAGCATCTTCACGTTCTGTGCAGCGAAGCCCTTTGTTAATTCTAGTTGTGCTTTTCTATTTGCAAATTTAAAAGCAAAGGTGAACAACAAAGGGGAAAGTGGTTAGCCCGTATTTGATGCCAATTCAGATACGTGCACATAAATCCTGCACACAAAACTGGACTAATCAGTTTTCTGGGTACCCCCTTTTTACTATTACATTTTAGAGTATATTCCTGTTAACAGAATAACATATTTGTTTAAAATCTACAGAAATTTGATGTACGTCTTTGATGTATTCCCAACTATTTTCTAACATTTCTCATCAGATAAAGATCTGGTCTATTGTTGACCTTCCAGACTTTACTTTGTAGATCCCACACAACATAAAATCTTCAATATCATATATTGTGAATATATTTGTTAACCTGTCAACAGTAATATCTTTAATTTTAAACACTACAAATATTACTTTGTTTTCCGTTGCTATTAATATATTAAAAAAAGTAAAATATTATGCGGAGGTGATACACGCAAAAGGTAACATAATTTATAGGTGTTAAAATTTGAAGAAGACCAGTAAGTTACACCTTATTTTTATAGGTCAAATATGATTTAAAAAACTACTATTTTTTGAATAAATATAAATTATAAACAAAATAACGTGGAAAATATCTTTGCGGTTATTGGCTTTGTTTATTTAAAGTCATAAAACAGTTTTACTTTTCTCCAATGACGTTTATAAATGATTGTTTGTAATAAAACGTAAACAAAGATAAAAATAAATTAATAGATGTGCATGTCCGCAGTGATAGCAGAATATTAAACAGAAATTAATATTATTTTATAATTACAATAGATACTGAATATTTATCAGTATTTAAATAATTAACTATTAGTTTTGCCGTAATTTAAATATTTATAATTGTAATTTCATGCAACCTGTCCATTTTTAAACTAATAGTTCAGTAACATGTTAAATTTGTAATATAACAAATTGGAATAATATATATTCATTCGCTGCGTAAAAATGCATCATCCTCCATTTGGTTCATATCTATTTTATACAAATTTGTACAGTATTATTTTATTTACATAAAGTACGAACAGAACAAGTGGGTAACAGTGGAGATCGGGGTCGCGGTCTATGTCGACATCCATGTAAAAGAAACACATTGTAGTGACAGAGCAAGTGGCGATTGAGGTTTAGCGCGATGTCATACAGGTGATTTACATGGATGCTTTTGAAAATCAAATGAATTTGGTTCTGGCCTACTGTGCGGTCTACAACTATGCTTCTCTGTGATTATTGCGTTGTAAGTTGCCTTGCCGAGTTGCTACCTATAATTTCTTTTGCGTATTTACTTAGTTTTTGAATTTTGAGTGCTAAATCTAATATGAAGGAAGATCTGACAGCAATTGTATAGCTCACTTCCAAATTGTGGGATACACAAGATACACATACAACATCATAACCGGCATGTTCTTGAAAATGAGGGGAAGAAGATAGCAACTTAACCTGGAACGACAGGTTATTAATACAAATTAGAATAATCAAAATAAAAGATAAACAGTTATTATAGAGATCTATTATAGCAGTCTAGTTAAAGTAGACTGTTTAAAATTTTATTTGACTACCAGTTAGGCATCTGTATCTGTATCTGTATCTGTAGAGAAGGGAGAAAATTGACCCATTGTGCATCGTCCCAGGAAGCTGTTGTCCTTAACTTATTGTTCATCCTGCCATTTCTAGGAAGGTTTGGGGAAGAAGTCACCAGGGGACATCTCGATCAAGAATAACTGCTGACATTCACGTAGGACATGCTCTAAAGTTTCGTCTTCTCGTTCACACTTCCTGCACAGAGGTGGGTCTACTAGCCCCAGTGCGTGAAGGTATTTGCTTAGTTGACAATGACCAGTTAAAAAATCAACTGTCAAGCGTAGGTTTTTCCTGGTCATTTCCAAAGGTACTTCTTTGATGTTCACTTTTCAAGGTTACTTAGTGTTACCCCTGGAAAGTCTACAGCCTTGTCCTTTTTTCCATCTTGTCACAGTGTGCGTATGGGAGTGACATTTGACAATTTCTGGGATTGTTGTAGTTGATCAACCAAAAAGATCCCAGGTCCCAAGAGTCTTAGACCTACCACCTTCCTACCCAACTGGTCAGCAATGCGTTGCATTCATATTGTGTCCTGTATTACAGTGGTCAGTTCTGTCTGAACTACGCTGGCATTTTTGCCCATACCCCACTTTATTTTTAGGTTCAGTGGTCTGGAGTATATCCCGCATCCTGAGCCTTCTTTCATTTTGAAGCCATCGGTGTATATGCAATAGGCATTTGACACTTTTGTTTTCCTATACTGTCTTGTTTTGATTTTGTAGGGTTTGTTAAAGACAAATTTTGATTTATTTGAGTCACAGCCTGTCTGTAGCAGGGATAGTGCATTTAGTTCTCTCCGCCAGTCACGATTTGTTAATTGTCCCATTCCTACATCAGTTAGGTATAATTAACTAATTAATAAAACAAGGCATTTACTAGTTGCACGTTTGTGCAACTAGAAAACAATCAAAACTTTTCATAGAATTGGTCCTGGATTAATCAATTTATAGCTGTATTATAAAGGAATTTTGACACATTAAATTTTTTATCTTTTCAGCGAATTATTAACGAAATCATTTACAAACTTTCTTTTTATACACTTTGCTTCGTTTGCCGCTGAATTTGATTTTCCAGCCCTGATGAGGTCTTATCATGCTGGAATTAGTGAATGTCTTCAAGGTCACCACAGAATCCATCCATATCAATAACTAGGTTATATAAAGTACAAACTGCTTTGACAGTATCATCCGCAGTAGACGGATTAGTTTCTAAGCAAGTACTTAGAATACACCACTAAGCAAATAAAATTCCAAAAGCACACTTGACAGTTTTTCTAGTCCTTAACAATCCTTAAATACCTCTTCAGCATCGTCGATGTTATGAAGGTCTCATGATGTTCTTATAAACACGTGTGGAAATGTAATATCGGTCAATGGAATCTGGGTGTCTTTCTTTAGGTATAGGCAAATTATTATTTTTTTAAAAATGACCACCATCAGAGGTAGCAAACGTAACTCCATCACTTAATTTCGCATCCCCTCCAACATAAATACATACTAAACTTGTAACAATAATCGGCTACTTCTTCTTCTACTTGTAGTGCCTATCCATTTTGGATGTTGGCGGACCACCATGGCAATCTGTATTTATTTTGCAAACTACGGCTTTGCAAGATTTGTAGTTGTTGTGTTAAACCAGGTACGTAGATTTTTAGCCACGAAATTCTTCGCCCTTCTGGTTTTCCTTTTACTTTGACTTAAAGAATTAATTGCAGCAACCCGTATCTTTCGCTGTTCCTCATGATGTGACAAAGATATTGAATTTTGGCTATTTTTATTGTGGCTAACCACTCTTTTCCTTATTGCATCCTTAATAAAATATCCTGGTTAGTAACGTGGTCGGTATAGGATATCTTCAGGATTCTACGAAATTGCCACATTTCGAAAGCATCAGTTTTCTTGCAGGTAGCGTCTGTGAGAGTCTACGACTCAACTACGTATAACAGTGTAGGAAAGATCTAACATCGTAGTAACTTGATTTCTAAGGGTAGTGATAAATCGTGGCATTTGAATAGCTTAGCCATTTTTCGAAATGCAGATCTTGCTTTCTCTATCCTAGATTTTATTTCTAGGGAATGGCCCCAGGGTTTTTATTGACATTTGTACCAAGCGAGGTGTATGTTTTTATTTTTTCTATTGGTTAACCATTCACACTGATCCATCATAACCATCAGCTACTGCTTGCAAAATATTAGAAGAGAAATGTTTCTTATTAAAATGCGTGGAGACAAAATGAGTGAGACACTTTATTCCGCTGTTTGGAAAGTTTAACTCTTCATTAAGCCGTTCAGCGATGCGTTGTAGATGTAAAGCAGATAGTGCAGACATTATAAGAGGTTGCAAAACCTGCCAGAAACACTTACAAACAGTTTTCACTAGAGCAGCCACAGTTAATGCGTCCATTCGGAAGGAATAGGCTAGATATCTGACACAAAATACATTAACTTTCAATTTACTATAACTGTTTCTTTATTTCCAAATGAACAAGTCCGATATACCTGGAAAAATTTTCGTTAGAATGTTAGAAGGTAAAATGAACTGCTCCAGACGAACTCTCCTCTCACTGGAAACACTTCGAGTCAATGATTGTTTGATTAATTAGTTAATCCCTAGACCATCCAGTAGAAACCTTGTGTTCAATATATATGATAGAAGCAGTATTGTCAGATTAGAAAAAAGGAAAGAAGAAAGAAATTATGAAGATATTGAGAATACACAGGAAGAAACTATTGTTCGTGCTACACATCCTTCTGTAAACCCTTAATCTTTGCCACCACATGAACAGCTAATTTTTAAAGAGATTGTTTTAATTTTTTTGTCTAAACTAAAACTTTTAATATTTTAAATTGTTGTTTTTAAATTGCTCATTGCTTATACATAAAGCCTAGTGAATTTCTAGAAACAAGGTCTAACTTGCTTTTTAACAGTTGTGGGACATTATGTTTTTTTGGAATACGTGTAAAAATGCATATTTAATGAAAAAAAAAAAGAGTTCCTATAGTTTATTGCGTCTTAAACAAAAAAAAAGAGTTATTTTATTTGTTTATAAGCTTAAAATCACAGTACTTTTACAAACATATTTAACAATATTTTATCAATAAACTTTTTAATCTTTAAAAACGTAATTTAATAAAATTAGCCTTTTCTTCAATCTAGTGCTTTTAGAAATTCATGTAGACCCAATAGTTTACGCAAAATAATGGTGTAGATAAAATCTTTCTGTGATAAACAATTTCAATTTTGCAATAGTTATGGAAAACTTCTTAAAATTCTTAAAGCTAAGTAATTGTGACATGTTTCCTATTCTCAAGCAAAATCAAATATGTTTATATGAATTTTTAGAAAAGTTATTAATAATTTTCAAAAAATCAACTTTTAAAGTTATTTTTGTAATAAATAAGCTAAAAACTAAAAAAAAATAACTTTGTAACCCCTCATTTTAAAGAATTTTCTACCTTTCTCAGTAAAATTTTGTCGCTTGTCCATATCATTTTCCTGACTTCATCTTTAGTATTTAAAATTAAATAACAATCGTACATTTTTTATATATTGTTTATAAGTAAATATGACGTTGAATTTTTGGCATATTTTATTTAATACATATTATTATCATCGCCAAAAATTATCCAAAGTAGTTGTTAGATATCATACCTGTATCAACGAATATCACGGGAAACCTCAGTTCTCTGGTCTAATACTCAACATTTATTGAAAAGAAATTCAAGTACATATAAAAGCTTAACAGTTCATACTAAAAAAACGATTTGTAACAGAAATATGTATACAATACCTCACATTTAAACCGTTCGATTGACAACGGCACATTTCTTTACAAAAACTAATATCCTTTAGCCCGCCCGCTGTTTCAATCAGGTAACACCTTTTCTTTCTTAAAGAATCGTTCAAATAAATTCCAATTTATTTCAGAATGTTTCTGTTAAACCAGTTGAAAGTTCGTTGAAAGAAACAAATTTTCATTTGGGCAGATATTGCAGTTTTCGGATTTAATCTGGTTTACCGGTCGTTAACTTTGTTTTACCGTCTTTTCTACAATCGATGAAAAGAAACTTTCGTAAAACACATGCTAGCAGATTAGATAGATTTTTTGATTGTTTCTTACATTTATATATATATATATATATATATATATATATATATATATATATATATTATATATATATATATATATATATATATATAAATATATATATATATATATATATATATATATATATATATATTATATATATATATATATATATGTATATAGTTTGCATTTAGTTCTTGAACCTTAATATATATTTTTTAGTGGATTCTCTTGGGCTAAGGTTCATAAAAAAAAATTAGTTTGATACTAAGACATTTTTATATATTTTTTCTGACGTTTCGGCAGGAAATCCATGCCTTTTTCAAGAATATATATTGACAAGCATGTAAATATTAGGTATTAACAATTAGACGTCACAATTAAAATAATATTAAAACATAGGACATACCCACTAAGTCCCATTACATGCTTGTCAATATATATTCTTGAAAAAGGCATGGATTTCCTATATATATATATATATATATATATATATATATATATATATATATTGTTAGTTGTTCTAAAATAGGTCAAAAATTAAATAAATATTAGTATGCAAAATACCACGAGAACATAAATTGTCAAGACCCTGTATAGATTAAAAATTTGTAAATATGATTTAAAATTAATAAGTGGTTTCGCAGAAGAGTAGACTTTTATAGTGATTTAGTTTCTAAGAACAATTTATGTAGAAAATCATTTCGGGATATTTAAAATGTTACTAAATACTGTTTTAAACCTTAAAAAAATAATTATACACAGGATTTTAAGTAAAATATCTTAGGCATTTAAGATTAATAAACAAAACGGTTTGGTTCTGTATCAGATAAGAAATTCAATATTAATGTTTTATAGACAATGCCTTTTGTGTTATTTTTTTTTTTTTCGAAGGTAATGATACAAACCAGACATTTTTTGCCTGTAAACACAAAAGAAATTTTATTTAGATTATCTTCTATAAATTTAGGGAAAAAACCAGGTGGGTACAATACGCTTGATTCCTTAAAAATTAAAGTAGGCATTTTCGGAAAATAGATAGGAGGAAAGAATGTATATGATTGGCTGTAGTCGATGTTAAAATTAAACGCGAAAGTTTCGAGCATTGGGTTTTTACCAGCCAGAACGAGCAGCCAATTTGAAAACAGTGTGTTAAAAGATAAGTACAAGTTGTGTTGTTTTGAGAGTTAAGTTGGTGATTGCAGAATAGTGGAAGACGAACCGAGACCAAGTCGAGAATTCCAAACTCTTTGTGTCCGAAGAGATTCCAAATTCTGTAAGTCAAGAAAAGAAAAAATATATAAGATTTGCACGCGACACTTAAATGCAAAGGTTACATGCTGTGTATGATCTATATTGTTCTACGGCATGGAAACATAGACGTTAAGAGTACCTTCCATTAATAAGTTGGAGGCCTTCGAAATGTGCACTTTGCGAAGAATGTTCCTCATACCATGGACAGATAGGTTGAGAAACGAGGAAATCTTAAGAAGGCAAATACTGGGAGAGAACTACTCAATTTGATCAAGGTACAAAAAATTGGATATCTCGGCCATATTCTGAGAGGAAAAAATACGCAATCTCTCAACTAACCATCCAGGGAAAGATTGAAGGCAAGAGAGGAGTAGGTCGCAAACAAATGTCATGGTTATGGAACATAAAAAACTGGACAGGCATAAATAACACTGGCGATCTTTTGCATGCCGCAAAAGACAAAAGTGTCATTAATATTGTGCTACGAGGAACATTCTTCGCGCGCAGAATTCGGCGCAAATTCGACAGGAATCTCTTTTTTGTTGGACCTTAGACTAGTATACGTTCCAGTGTATATCTTCTTCTTCTTCAGTGCCTTATCCGGTCCAGATGTTGGCGATCATCAAGGCTATCATGGTTTTGTTAACTGCTCTGCGAAACAGCTCCGCTGAGGTCATCCCAAATACTTTTCCCTGCATAACGAGTTGAAGAATTCGATATTTTTCTTCGTTGCGCATTACGTGGCCGAGGTACTTAAGCTTACGTTGTTTAATTAAATCAAGCACTTTTTTTTCTTTTGTCATGCGCTGTAGGACCTCAACGTTGGTGACATGGTCCACATAAGATATTTTTAGTATCCTTTTGTATATCCACATCTCGAAGGTTTCGATTCGTTTTTTAGTGGCTTGCGTCAGTGTCCAGGCTTAGTGTCAGTGTATATCTGACTGTTTAATATATAAGCAGTATCATAGTCCGAACAAACCCAAATTTTTATTCCATATCGACCAGATTTACTTTTTATATAAACTCTAAATGTTTATTTTCCTCTGAATGTAGCTAACCTCTCATCGACTGTGATATTTTCACCAGGTGAATAACTACCAATGCAATTTTCTACAAATTGATCATATGTATTGCGAATTGCAGTTAACGAATTTGTATACCTGGGAACGCTTGTCAATGCTGAAAATGACACTACCGCAAAGATAAACCGCACAATTTGTACGGCTAATAGATGATATTTTGGACTTAATCTCCTTTTTAAATCTAGAATTATATCAGAAATAATCTCCTTTTTAAATCTACAGTTATATCAGAAATACAATAGTAAAACTCTACAAAACAATAATACTCCCAGTCCTAACATATTATAGTTCAGAAACCTGAACTTTAACAAAAAGCAATAAAAACATGCTAGGATGTTTCGAAAGAAAAATACTAAGGCGAATATCTATGGAGCGGTAAATGAAAATGGTGTCTGGAGAAGACGATACAACTTCGAACTCTATAGAATATACCAGGAACCAGTTATCGTAAAACACATTAAGATAGGACGTCTGAGGTGGGTAGGCCATGTAATGCGGATGGAGCAAACCGACCCAGCTAGAAAAAACGCTCCTTGATAGACCTATTGGTCAAAGAAGAAGAGGAAGACCCAGAACAAGATTCCTAGATAACATAGACCAAGATATGAGAAATATGGAAATACGTGCTTGACGGAGGAAGGCGATAGATAGGAACGACTGGAAAAAAATTCTTGGGGAGGTTAGGACCCACACAGGGTTGTAAAGCTAAAAAGATGATAACGATGATTGCGAATTGCTTGCAGTTTATCTTTTGTTTCTATTATTCTATTTGTTCTTATGGAGAAGTCATCTTATGTGTCTGTAGATCATCTTGAATCTATTTTGAGACATTACAGCAGTATTATATGGTTAATATAATTTACTATTTGTATTTTGAGAACGATTTCCGAATTGGAAATTGAAACGTCAATAAATGTATTTTTATCTTTAATGTGGCTTATTCCCAGTTATAAATAGTAATTATTATATGGTTGTTTGAATAGTTTATTTTCGGTTTACATTTCCGCCAAGTAAAGTTTTTTTCCGTGATTCCTCCCACTGGCTATAAGTTCTGCAATGAAAGCGTATAATTCAGTAATTGTAACATTTTTCCAAAACATTTGATCAGCAGGATGATGTTTGCGTGCATATTATGTCAGCTAGAATATTCTCATTTATATAGTATTGGACTGCTTCTTTTATTGAAATAAGAGAAATGCTAAAACAAATTGCCAATTTTGTTCAAACCGTTTGTTTATTATCAAAATGTATACTCACCTATTGTTTTGTAAACCTTCACGACAATTTACTATATTATGAGCTCTGCGCCTTGTAAGTGCAGGTAATTGTGTTTTCAGGCAGGCAAACTTTAGAACGTGACTGAAATGACTAATGAAAATTTTTACAATCTGAAAAATGGCATGACATTAAGATGTTTCGTGTTAAAAACGAACATCAATTTACTTTCTTATATAAGAACTCTTACGAAGAAGAAGATTACCAAAAACATTTTCGTACGTAGCTTACGATGAACTGAAAGTCAGACTTCGTTATTTGATAATGGTTTGACACAAAAGTACACAAGCAAGATACCTTTAACTCAAAATATGAAAAGGGACTTAAAGGATTTACTTGACAAAAATGTAATACCCAGAAGTTATCGTAAAACTTACTATAAGGCTTTGACCGATTAAACTTTAAAATTGTATTCAATTGTAATCAGTAATAATTTATTTTTAGATTGATTCAAACTAAGTTTAAATAATTCCGAAACTGGTAGTGAATATTCGGGTGAAGAAAGTGATATAGCAAGCAAGCAAGCAATTTGATTGAACCCAGCCTATGAGACATGTTCACCCAGGTAGTACGATCGGGTGTAACAATTCATTGGAGCAAGGTGTTTTAATTCGTGTTTAAAAACAGGAATCACCCCACCGTGCTCCAATGCTCTAGACCATCCCTTTCCCCCCTATAGCAATCTGATTCGCTATAGAGGCACAACAATCAGCCAAGTGCTCTTCATGTGGAGGTCCTGGGTAATTGAACCCCAACATGGTTTCCTAACCGTATGTGAAAACTCAGGACAGCGCATCTCCGCTTTATTCCTGTTTATCTTAATGTAGCTTATCCGCGAACTAAAATTGCTTACTTGGGCCTCAAGTCTCCGCTCTGAGTCCCGGCTCAGCTCGGCGACTTGGTGCTCAAGGGGGTTGGGCCCTACGTGCCCGGGTTTTGGGGTTTTTGTTAGTTTTTTTTGGTGGCCGAAGCCGGTTTTTGTTAGTGTTTTTTAATTTTTTTGGTGGCCGAGGCCGTTTTTTGTGTTTTTTATGATTTTTTTTGAAGTGATATAGCTGGCTCAAGGGATGTGTTTTATGGCAAAAATAGGTACAAGTGGTCTAAAACTTCTCCTACCTTTTCTCGTACACGTAAGCATAATTTAATTAGTCATTTTCCTGGTGTTATTGGAAAAGCTCGAGCTAGTATGCTAGAGAAACCAGTTGATGCTTGGGAATGTATTATAAGCCACGATATATTGCAAGAAATTCTTGAGAAAACCAATGAACGAATAACTAATATGGCTTCTAAATATAATTTACACAATTTATCGTGTCAATATATCAATCATCTTGACATAATTGAATTAAAGGTCTTCTTAGGCTTATTATATTTAGCTGTGGTATTTAAATCCAATAATGAAGATTTAAGGTCTTTATTTGCTACGAATGGTACTGGCCGTGATATATTTCAAGCAACCATGTGACTAAACCGATTTTATTTTTTGCTTGGAAGCCTTTGTATTGACGACCCAGCTACTAGACAAGAACGTATTGCGCACGGATAAACTGGCAGTTTAATCCAATATTTTTAATATGTTTACAATTAATTGCCAGTCCAATTATAGCTGTGGTGAATATCTCACAATAGATGAAATGCTTATTGCATTTAGAGGATGGTGCCAATTCAGGATGTATCTCAAAAATAAGCCAGACAAATACGGTCTGAAAATGCAGTGTTTAGTGGACTCTAAGACACATTATTTGCTAAATGGTTTTATATATACTGGAAAAGATACATGAAGAGCAAATCCAAAAAAAAACAAAATATAATATAATAAATAAGCAAAAATTGGATATAAAAAAAACTGCACATTGTTATTATTTTTCTTATAATTCGAGAAAGTGCATAGCTATGTTAATTTGACTGAATAAAAAAGTAGCTGTAAACAAAATAATTTAAAATAAAACAAGTTAAAAAAAGAATATTTTTTTATACAAAAAACAATGGCGGTCAAATTTGACCCTGCCATGGTACAAATGTTACTATTTTTGGCCATGGTAGTTAAGGGTTAAGTCCAAAAACTAACGAAAACCGCAAAGAAAATAGTAAATCAAATTGTAGTAACACGAAATAAAATAATGTCATAAATAATGTCATAACTAAAAATATTTCATTACGAACATTTTGTTTAGAGGAATACAGTGTTAACTCAAAATTTTTAAATAACTTCACTGTCAGTATTTTTATTTACATAACTAAGAGTACAATTATACTTCCTATAATATTAATTAGAAACATATTGTGCATTAGTTTTTTTACCTGCAATAGGAAATGAAAAATGAATTTTTCGTTGATTCTGAAAAATCATCTTTTTTGAGTTACGACACTATTGTATTATTAGTGCGATATGATTTCAATACATAGCAGGCCGTGTGGAGCAACGAAGGGACCCCAAGTAATTAATTTCAATTTTAATAGAAAATTTAAATTAAATCTAATAATTTTTATAAAAAAGGATATAGTAATGTATTTTTTAAGATTACCTGGAGGAACAAAAAAAATAAAAATATTTTAACAAGTTATAATAATAAAACCGCATCTGGGGTACCTAAAATACACCTCACGGTCACGGAAAGGTTAAATACGCCTTTATCGGCCATAAACACGTTCTAATAGAAATTTAACTCAAACAAGTTTGTATTTTATACTTCATACACCGGAAGTTGGTTTTATTTCATCAATTACTAGCTTTATTCTGAGTAACGAGTTGTAGTTTTACAGTAATTAAGCTTTCTAACTTTAATTCTAGAGTTTCATAATAACCATTCAAATTTTCAATTATACATGTTCTTATTTGATATTATTACAACCTTTTTGTTGTAAATGAGTTGGGTACTGAGCTGTTTATGTAATTACAAAAGATTTTATTCTCTTTGAAAATTATGGAGTATAATTATTTTATATAAAATTTTATAATACAATAATTAAGACTTAAAATTTCACAGCGTAAATACTAATTTGTTAGCTAAATTACTTATTAGAACTGAATTTTAAATAAAGCGCCTACAATTTATTCCGCTTTTACAGAAAATTTTTATACTCAGAAACATTCCAGTTCACTTAAAAATAAACAAAAGCATCTTCATTATATTCTATATTTACATTCTGAAACATATTTAAATCAACTCGAGTTCATAAAGAACTCTCATAAATCACGACGAGGCAACTGTAACTACTGAATATTCATACCCAGTTACTCACTAAATTAAAAATCCCATTGCATTATTTATGAATCGATCTCCCCACTACTCCCACTATAACTGGCAAGCTTGAATTAACGTGTGAGCCAAGTCGAGCAGACGTGATTATCTTGATCGCGGCTGCTGATTGGTCGGTAGTGGGAACACCTGTATCCCGGTAGGTCATGGTATACCGGTTATGAGATATGTACGTCCGTCCGGAGTGTGTACTGAATACATAAGCGGCTTGAACTTTATTATTGAGATGTTCTCTGTTTATGTTAGGAAACTAACTATCCTCAGATATTAATTGATGTAAATGTCATTACTAATGTACAGTTAGTATTTATATTTGTTATTACCGTAAAATGGGGTGTAGTTGACCGTTTTTCAACTTTAACTAAAGATATTTCCTAGAAAATGTATCAGATATTTTTTGTATAATATGTTTATATGTCTTAACTTTAATTTTAGTAGAAAAAAAATTAAGTATTTTAAAAAACCAAACTCAGAAAAAATAAATTGCTTGTTTCTTCAACTTCACTCCGAACGGGGTGAAATTGACTGCCTATGGTTTACATAAGGTACCCCGGGGCAAGTGGAAATATTGGAGAAGTGAAAACCATGTGATGGTGACTACCATCTGCGACCTATGACTACCATCTCCCCAAAATCGATCTATACTAGATTAATATTACCATTACCACTGACGCTGAGAGTCAATCATAATTCTGTCTTTAAGCAAAACTTTTCAATTGTTTATATACTAAGCCGGTATCGATTTAACCATCGAATTGTAATTGTTATCTTTAAGCCAACGGTTTTCATTCAAGGAATTCGAATTAACAGCGATTTTTATTAGGTAAGGAATAAAATTATATTGTATTTTATTTATACTTAGAAAAAAAAACTAACTTGTGTAGATAGTTTTTATAAATCTAGATAGGTTCCACCTTGCCCCATTGTTTTTTATGCTTGGGGCAAGTGGAACCCACAACATTGGGGAAAGTGGACACTAGTCTACTTTACCCAAGCATTTATTAAAAACAGTTTAATCCAACTTATTTTTTTTGTAGTTACAATGCATCGTTATTATGTCAAAAAGAAACCACCGCCAACATATTCTTAAGAAACCTTAAGAGAAGTAGTAGAAGCTATTGGAATCTAAGGAATCTAAGGAATTTGAATAGATTTATTGAAGTAAAGAGATTATCAAAGTTAAAATGATATGGTAACTTCCTTTTTCGTGCAGGAAATTCGCTTAAAAGTTTAACAAAGAGAGAAGCAGCCTTTCCAAAACTTGTCTCAGGAATTGTAGCATGTTTCCCTTGATATATATATATATATATATATATATATATATATATATTATATATATATATATATATATATATATATATATATATATATCAAATGTCGCACAATAACCTTCTTTTGTGTTAATACACCAAGCCTTATAGCGAAACTGGATCGATTTTCCTTTAATGGATTGTTTAGCGCTATGTTTTCCAAAATATTTGATCATACTTTCATCGAAGTTTAAATTTTCTTCAGACACAAAAGTTCCAGGAATCTTTTTTTTATCATATTCATTAAAGGTCTAATTTTCGCAAACTTGTCGGTCATATCCTGTTTAGTGTTGTCGGAACAGTGAATGAACTTCATGATGAACAGGAATCTATTTCTTCTCAAAGCTCTCGATACCAAATCATTTCTAATATCTTCGGACTTCCAATAGTGACGTTTATATGAGACTGAATTGCAACCACTTAAAATAAGGATTCCTATAAAGCATTTTATTTCATCTTGTGTAATATTCAGATTCTCTTAATTTTTACTTTATTTTTAGTAGTTTCCTGAGCCAAGTGATTCAAAATTTCAAATACTTCGATGGGGGTTTTCTTTTTGAAAAGTAGAAAGAAAATGCAAAAAAGTATTTTTGAAGTGTGTATATTTTAGGCAATTCCTAGCTGAGCGCTTTCGGCTTTACAAAGCCATCATCAGAGCTATGGTCAATTAAAATTGACCATAGCTCTGATGATGGCTTTGTAAAGCCGAAAGCGCTCAGCTAGGAATTGCCTAAAATATAAACACTTCAAAAATACTTTTTTGCATTTTCTTTCTACTTGTCATAAGTGTGTACAAAAAAATATCAGTCTTTTGATTCTTTTTGAAAAGTTTAAACTTGATGTAGGAAAATCTCCTTTGACATCTTTCAATATATCACTATATTTAACATATTCTACGTTTTGTACATTATCTCTTTGATAGTCCAACCAAGAATCAATAAATTCTAGAATTTCATTTACATTTCGTTGGTCAAAGTTTTCTGAATAATTATTAGTTTTGTCGTTTGTAACTGAAGAGCTACTGGGGCCTGGTGTAAACTGATGAAAAGCACATGAAGAAATGGTTGATAGTGGGGCTGTCATATTGCCTCTTATAAAAATTAGTGGCGATCTACTACCATAAGCAGAAGCAACTTATACCGTATCTTCCATAGTGTATATATACACATCGGTATTTAGGCGCCACGCCCTTCTGGTATGTATCCATGGAGGAGTATCACCAGCATAGTCTAGTCTAAACCGCAGATTCATCTAGAATTTTAAACTGCTGCGAGTGTTTTTATTTTTCTGTACACGCGAATGAGAATCGGCCGCCTGGCCCGCTTGGCTATCTGACCGACCTTACCTGATTACACTTCTTGTTCTATTTAATTCTTTATGATCACCGGAGCAAACGGCTACGCCGATGTTCAGCTGTGAAAGGAAGCAACCAATGTGGGCGATAAGAAAAATGCGTAACTGTGGCAAAACGCGACATACCATACGCATAGGCAAATGCCTTCCACGCCCTTAAACCACTGAATTGCGATACTTTAAGTACAACTGAATCTGTTTCTTTCATCTCCGTCACAAAAAGTGGTTCTTAATCAGCTACACAAAATTTTAAAATTTAACTGGCACCGTTAAGTCACGAAAACTAAATGTTGCTTTATCACCAAACAGTTTATGCAGCCATTGCTAAAACTTAACAAATAAATATGAAAATTTTATAACTTGTCCGTGGCGAGATAAAGTCAATAAGTAAAAAATAATCAATTTTAATAAACAACGTGGTGTTTACCTTTTTTTGTCACTCAGTATATTTTGAAAAGTAAAAGACCTTTAAAAAATTAACATTTTCGAACTGCCTCCCTTAAAAATTCAATTGCCTCCTATGGATCGTGGGCCCCACGTTGGAAAACACTGCATTATAGATTTTTGGTGACCTTTGGTGACCTTACAAAATTTATTTTTACTTTGAAAACCAAGTTGGTATTTTTCAGTGGGCTAAGTCCTAATATTTATCTTCTTCTTTGAGTACCGTGTCTAAGTTTTAGGCGTGGGTAGCTGCCATGACGATTTGCCGATATCGTTCTTGATATTGCGCTTGCGATATCATGTAATAATTCATCTGCTGATAAGCCAGTACATTAACGAAGTTTTCGGAGCCATGAGTATTTCTTCCTACCAATTCCTATTTTTCCGTTAAGTATCAACTGAGTTATCCTGTATCTGCTTCCTCTCATGATATGCCCCAGATTATCGAGTTTTCTCTTTTTTATCATTTTCATTAACCTTTACCTTGACCTCCTCTGTTCAAGGCTTCTCTGTTTGAAACGTGTTGAACCCATGATATACTGAGCATTCTACGATATAACCACATCTCAAAGGCTTCTAACTTGTTCATCATGTTTATAATTCAGGTTTCACATCCGTACAGTAATACAGGATACACAAAACATTTTAGGAACTTAATTCTTAGCTATAAGTTCAGCTGAGAATTGCTTAGAATAGATCTGAGAATTGCTCAGAAGTTTCATAAAAGCTCATCATGTAATTTCTATACGAGTTTTAATTTCTTCATCCGGATTTAGTTTTTCGTTCATCCAACATGCTAGGTATTTAAAATGGTTAACTTGTGTTATCGGTTCATTATTGACAATTAGTTGTGTAGCAATGAGGTCTTGTTTACTAACCACAAATAACTTTGTCTTTGTTGTATTTATGCTTAGTCCGTTATAAGAGAATTCTCTAGTGACTCGATCTATAAGGAATTAAAGATCTTCGATAATTTCAGCCATGATCGCCGTGCATCTACATATCTAATGTTAATAGCTTCTCCCCAAATCGAACTCAACATTGCCCTTCCAAGGCTTCGTTATAAATTATTTCTGAGTAAACGTTAAGCAAAGTTGGGAGAATCCACAACCCTGTCTACTATCTCTTTAAATACAAATTTTGTCTGTTTCTTTGCCTTCTACCAGAGTACAAGTTTGTTGATTGCTTTATCATCTATATTAATTATTTCTAGATATTTAAACAGCCTACCATGTTGAACCCTATCAAACGCCCTTTCAAAATCTATAAAACAGACGTAAATTAGTTTCTGTACTTCCCATGATCGTTGAAGTAGTATTAGCATTGAGAACAAAACTTCACTTGTTCCCAATCCTTCCCTGAAATCGAATTGTTTATTTCCCATTGTGTCTTTACATTTCTTCTTGATTTTAATAAAAATTATCCTAAGAAGCAGCTTGAGACAGTGACTCATGAGACTTATTAGTCTTAAGTCTTTACATGATGATGTATTTATTAGGTTTTTTTGGAAGTGGGATAAATGTAGACTCCAACCATATTTGTGGCAGTGTTTCAGTTTTGTATTATGTTATACGGTTATAAATGTTTGTTAGTTCTGAGACATTGTCATCGTCTAGAAGTTTGGGCCAGTATGATGGTATTTGGTCAGGACCTGGAGATTTCCCGGTCTTGCTTTGTTTGATGGCTTTCTCTACTTCTGCTTTTAAAATACTAGGACCAGTATTTGTATACTTTGTGGTAATAAGTGGTGGCCTCCTATCCAGGAAGAGCTCTTTTATGTAATTGCTCCATTCTTTCTTTTTTTCGTTTAAGTTGAGAATAATTTTACGAGTCGAGTTTCTTATAAAGTGAGGAGTTCTTTTTCTCTGAGGAGTGTAGGTAATTTCTTTGAAATAGGTAAGTTTTTTATGTGTTTTACACTCTTCATGTTTTTTTTTGTAGTTCTTCCATTTCACAACATCTCTGTTCCATGCAGGCCTCTTTTGCTCACTTAACCTCGTAATATATTAAGTACAACTTTTTTTTTAATTCCTTGTTTATGTAAAATACCTAAGTTAGGATATAAATCATGATTTTCTCTAATTACATCAAATCAAATCAATTTTATTGATTGTTAGACAAGCTATTGTACTGTTTTTATTCCATAAAAAAATAATCATAATAATAAGAAGATAAATAAATATCTTGTGGAAATATATATATTTTTTCAAGGTACAATTAAAATTGCTTGATTAGAAAATATCGATTTAATTTATGAATCAATTAAACGTTACACAAAGGAGAAAAAATTTCCACGCCATAAATTTTATCCCCAAAAAGAAATTAATTTTGCAGTGTACAGAAACAATCTTGTTCAAATGCCCACAAATTCCGATAAAAGAGTAATTTCCATTCAGCCAACGTACCGGTAGAAAATCTCAAAGAAACGAACTAGAATTAACCATAGTCCAAGATGATTAATTACTCAAAAAGAATTACTACTTTCAATTAGAAAGAACCACAGTAATTTTTTATGTTAACGTTTGTTAATGACTACTTTTTCAAGATTTTTAATTCCCCATCGGAAACATCCATAAAATACTTCAGGGATGAGTAATTATACACTGCAAAAAAGACTGAATAAGAAATGAATCAACTTCAAAATGGGAAACAGACTTTCATCTATTTTTAGACATTTCTGAGTAGTATAATTTATAATGTACGCGTTTGTCAAAAATAGCGTGAGATTTGGCAATTTTGTCAGTCTGCGTAGAAAATTAAGTGAGAACGCATCCGGAAGAGAAGAGATGCATAAATGCCCTATCTCTTATCCCAGCTTTAGTACACTCCGTACAAGTTTATGAAGTGTGAGCTTAATTTGTAAAGTAAATTCTCAAATGAAAATAATTTTTAACACTACGTATTTTTTGTAGAAAAAGATAAGTATATTTCTGTAGAATGTGTTATAGCGAAAACATTTTCATAATCATTGTATAACAATAAAGTTATCGTTTAAATATGAAGCGATATTATAGTTTTCTGAATGTAAAAACGTGTGGTGTAATTATTTTCCTTTTAAATATTTACTTTGGAAAAAAATATTACTTAACTATACAAGAAATTTAAGCGATAATTTCATTTTTAGCTTACCACAAAAGACTGTCTCCGAACTATTATTTTTCAGAGAATCCACGATATAATTTTTTTATTTAAAGAGACAAGGTCGCATCCACCCAAAGGTTATTAGCGATATTCCTGTAACATTTGTAATAATATTAAATCTAACATTTGTAACAATCAATCATTGTAACAATTAATTACAATTTGTGAACAATTGAACATTTGTAACAATTAATTAAGTTAAATTTTGTGTGACATATTTATACATTTTAAGTAAGCTAACCTAATAAATTGTCCGGATCTAAACTTTTGTTGATGAGTGCCTTCAGGTTATTTGGCAAATTGTAAAACTGTCTTTGATTTACATATTTAGGACAGTCTAAATATCTAATAGAGTACAGAATAAATATCTAATATACAAGATCGTACAATAAAATCAAATATATTATTTTGGTGTCTTGAGCAAATTACGTGAAAATAACCGTACACATTTTTGTACGTGGTGCAGAAATGTTAAAATTTCATTTTAGAATAAGGCAGCATGTTTAGAGAGATACCTACATCATCATTTTATAGCAGAAAAACAGAGAAAGTAACCATTCTAAGTTCTGTGCAAAATCCAAACAATTGAGATTTGAAGGAAATTAAAATTGAGAATGATGACCAATCAGAAGAAAAATTGGATTCCTTATTGGAATTGCCAAATAACAGAGATACCATGGAAGAACTTTCCGAATCAAATGGTAGCTCTGATACTGATAGTGACTATGATGACATTCCTCTGGCTTTGAGATGCACACAACAAAAATACAGTAAGAAGAGGGCAACAGGTTCAGCATTGTCATCTGAGCCTCCTGTACCAATACAGAGTTCCGAAATCTGGTATTCAGGAAATGATAATGCCTTTATAAACAATCCACCAATTTTTCGAGGTAACTATCAAGTCAATATAAATGGCGATACGCCATATTCCTTCTTTGTGGAACTATTTCCTGATGAAATTTTCGAGCTAATTACTACAGAAACAATTCGTTATGCGCTTCAATCTGGAAAACATTCATTTTCGGTTAGCATTGCTGAAATGAAACAATTTTTTGCTATCAACATCATGATGACATACATAAAATACCCTGCCTATCGGATGTATTGGTTATCCGTTCCAGGTCTGAGTTTTTATCAAATTGCTAACACTATGTCCCTAAAAAGATAAGAAGAAATAAAAAGATACTTATACTTCAACAACAACCATGAAATTTCTGAGAATAATGATGACGCATTTATAAAAGTACGACCTTTTCTTAATTTACTGAGTAGAACGTTTGCTGATGCTGCAACACCAACTGAGTATATAGCTATTGATGAAATGATAATTCCATTCAAAGGAAGAAGTAGAAATAAGCAGTATATTAAATCTAAACCCAAGAAATGGGGATTTAAAGTATGGGTACGAGCGTCAGCAAATGGCTATGTATCAAAATTTGAGATGTACCAGTCCTCAAAAAATCAAAATAAATCAGAATTGGGTATCATTTGTGATACAGTTGTGAGGCTGAGTTCAGGATTAGAAGGTCTCAATCACAAAATATTTTTGGATAATCTATTCACTTCTATACCATTAGTCATTTACTTAAAAGATGCAGATATGCATGTAGTAGGAACTGTCAGAACTGTCAGGGCTAACAGAATACAGAAAGCTAGCGAAAAACTGACGGATGGTAAAATTCTTAAGAAAAAAGGTAGAGGTTCATGTTCCGTGACAACATCTGAAAACAACATTACAGTGCTACGATGGGCAGACAATAACATTGTTCATATGATTTCATCTTTCGCTGGTAAGGATCCTCAAGATACTGTAAGAAGATGGGATAGGAAAACAAAGACCTACATTGAGGTTCAAAGGCCACAGGCTATTATTTAGTACAATCGGTTCATGGGTGGCGTAGATTTATCAGATAGAATGATTGCTCATTATCCACATGCCATCAAAAACAAGAAGTTCTATCAGAGAATTGTTTTTCATTTCATGAATGTTGCAATTATAAATGCTTGGTTGTTGTTCATAGAAGCCAAATCATCAAAAATATCTTTACTAGAATTTAAAGCATCTATTGCTTCAACTTTAATTGAGTTAAATAAAAAATCAAGAAAACGAGGAAGACCCTCATCCGAAAATTCTGCTCCAAAAAAGAAAAAGACGTGGACAAAAGTTGCACCTGAAGTTCGCTTGAATGGATTGGGACCTTATTCAATGAAAATGGACTACAAAAATCCACCAAGATGTCATGACAGAAATTGCAAACAAGATATAGATGCAAGCAGTGTCAGGAGAGTGTCTGCCCAGAGTGCACGGAATCGTTTCATCAATAGATCATCCGCCCATTGGCAACATATGTGTACGTTTTCGTTTTTGACTTTTACAATGTCAAATTTGACAATATTTTTTTTTGCAATTTTTCATGTATCCGGATGTTAATAATTAAAATATAGAAAAATATTGGACTTTTTATTATTCAAAGAATTAATTCGTCCCTGAAGAGGTTAAATGGGGGTTAACTTGACTGAGCATAAGGGACAAAGCCTATAGGTCTGTGGTATATTTTTGAATTGTGGTTATAGAATCTGTTGATCCCGTGATATTCATTAGGAACATGTTAAGTTAATCAAAGTTTAGAGGGAAAAGTAGAGGGTGATTTTTATGAAGTTTTTAGCAGGGTCAAGAAAGAGAGAAAATGAGCATTTAGAAGTGCTTGCTGAACTAATTTAAGTTTTTTTAGATTTCGCTTGGACTTTAGGTGGTGGAAAAATGTTACATTCTTTTGAAGATGGATCTGCTTTAGGTGAAATAATTTCATCAAGGTTACGTTTTGGTTGATTAATTATGTGGCTGTCCTTATTTGATGTATCTACTTTGTTTGGAATCTCCGGGATATTAGAAATAGACATTTGTTCACACTGGGAAGGGTTTGTGTCATCATACCTGGCAAATCCACTGGAAAAAAATCAAGAGTGTATTACATGAGATCCGGCAAAATGTTGAAAAATTTGAACTTCCAAAAATGTCTAGAAACGAAAAAGCTATCATCCGAAGAATAGGAATAGGACATACCCGACTTACACACGAATATTTAATGAAATCCGAGCCGAAGCCCAATTGCCATATCTGCTCAAGTGTAAAACGTGAAACATATCCTAATCGAGTGTCCCCGGTACGCAAAAAACTGAGTGCAACATAAACTTAAGGCAAATATCAAAAACGTTTTTAACTCGCCCGATCAAGTCTTTAACCTAGTTGGTTTCTTGAAAGACATTCAGTTGTTCAACAGAATATGACCCCTTGTTTTTCATGTACTTTACCTTTAACTTATACTTAGTGATAAAATAATTGTATTATTTAGTCATAGGTTCTAAGCTTATAGATTAACTGTAGCAATTAGTAATATGTGCTTATTGTAATTATTGTATATATATTGTACATTATACTGTTTGTGTCCATGGCCATTCCAGCCGAGACACATTAATTTAAATAAAAAAAAAAATGTCATGTACCTACATGGATATATGTCGCTAATTACCCTAAAAAATATTGATACTATTTTTGTCATAAAAGATAGTCGCATCATTAATGTTGTTGTTTGTTTGTGTTTAAATGACTGCGGACACTAAATCCATTCGCCAATCTTACAATTTGTACTCATTTTTTCACTAGTCATTGTTTCATATACAATCTTATACTAAATTCCTACTAATACTAATCCTACTATTACTAGTATTGAACCCTAATATATAGTCATTTTTTCCTATTAATTGTTTTTTAGTTATTTATATATATAAGTATAATAAGTATAATAAGTGATGAGGTCCTTAGAGTTCCACACTAAACTTTTCTGCAGCTATCTACTTAATTCAATAGCTACTTTACTGTGGACTGTCCAAGTTCCTCAATTTTTCCTTTTTTTATTTGTATTTTTTTTATTTTTTTTTATTTGTTTCTTAGTTTTTTTTTTATTTTTTAAAATTTTTGTTATTCGTTTCTTTAATTTTTTTTATTTTGTTTATTTGTTTCTTTAATTTTTTTTTTCGTTTTTTTTTTCTAACAAATTACAAAGAAATACTTACTCTATATTTACAATTACAATTTGAGTTTAATATCTAAAACATGTTAATACAATAATCTATATAAAAATTCATTGTTTTCTAATGTTAATAAATAACTTAAATTAATGGGATGGTGGACATCGGTCAAAGAATATAGCGAATTTAAAATATAGTCGCATCATATAATTATCAAAAAAAAAAAAATTTTTAATAAAATAGATATAACGATTATTTAAATGAGAGTAATTCAAATTAATGTATGCAATGGTAATTGGACAAATATTCTGTAAGAAATGTTTTGTAGATAATCATTTTATTGGTTTAACCAATTACTTGAAAAATTTCAAAAGTGCATTACAATTATCATTAAAAAGAAAATCACTATGTTACACACTAACAAGCACTGTGCAATTTTGACAGGCTACAGTTATATTTGTTAAAGTTCTTAAAATGTAAGAATAGATGAATATGGCTTAAGCATTATAAAGAGAGAATTTCATGTTTCTTTAATTTTATGTAAGGGTAAATACAACATTAAACAGTAGAAAATCCTAGAAACAGGGTACAAAGATACGGAATGTAAATGCAAACAAAAATACAAAATATATTCTGTAAGCATCTAGATATCAGCACTAGGTATTGAATCGTGGATATTAAATAAATATTTGTGCAGAAGATAGGAGAATTTTAGATGTGGCTATTTAATGAATTAGAATTAGAACTAAATTTCATAAACCTACCTTAACTATGAGACCTACAGTTTCCTTCACAGGCTCACCAACTGAACAAATTGCAGGCTTTTTCACTAATATTATAACTGAAGCTTTTGATTCTACTCATGATTACTACATCAGAGATTCTTTCCAAGTTGTCGAGTTGTTTAACAGAACTGTCTTACCACAAACTCGTCAGTCTAGATGTGATCTCCGTTTTCATTAATGTTTACTTAAACGTCGTTCTGCAGTCTATTCATAAATACTGGGATAAAATTTCTGCAGTATGTAGCATTGATTGTTTATTGAGCTGATAGAGATCTTGTTTAATTACACTTGTTTTTATTTTAAGAACAAATATTATAAACACATTTTTGGCACTCCTTTGGGAGCTAGTATCTCTATAATTCAGGCTACATATGTAATGGACGATCTGTTCTTTAGGTTGTTAATTTTATCGTTCTTTTTATTAAAAAGTATGTTGGTCCATTAGGTTTAGTGACTGACCTCTTAGACGTTTTCAATAGCTATAACCTACACATTCAATTTACTCTTAAACAAACAGGATCAAAATCAATCTGTTCCGTTTTTTAACACAATGTTCACCAGAGAACTAGATAACATACAATTGATTGGTATAAAAAAGTGTAAATCTAGGAGATAGATTCTAACTACCATTCTTACCACAACTTAAGCGCATGAAAGTTAATCTAGTGAAACTAAGGACCATAAGAGTTTGTAAACTGGATGACTCTGTTATAAGAAAGAAGCATTTCAATGTCGTTTAAAAATTGTTTCCAGTTATTCTTACCCCGAATCATTACTCAGAAAAATGTTCTTTAACACAACCTCTGTTATACTCAACACACAACAGAACTCTCCCAAACAATATTCCTAAAATCTCTTTTGTATCAGTTTCATTTATTAAGGATGATACTCCAAATTGACCAGAATTTTTGCTCTTGACGATCTAAATGGCAATTGTAGCTTTCTCAATACTTACAAAATGCAAAAATTACTCATAAAAGCACTCTAGTTGTGGGATCTTTGTACATGTCATTGAAAGAAAAAGTACCAAACTAAGATAAAAGTGATAGTGTACACAAACTTAGTTGTTTAGGCTGCGAAGGTTCTTATATAGGTACAACCTCACAAAAAGTTTCCAGCCGTTTGACTCATCACAAGAGCGACATTAGGTTACATCCCGACAGATGCTCGCTTACCACACATGCTGAAACAATAGGACACTCTTTCGATTTTCCGAATGTAAAAATATTATCCACGAAGAGGGATTCTACTTCATAAAATAAGTCTTTTTGCTTCTTCTTTTTCAGAAAATTAAGCGCCTGTCACGTATACTATTGTTTGTTATCATTTTAAGATCCAACATTCTGTCGGTTAAGTTATGAATTATAAGTTCACAACCAATTCTTTTGTTTTTGATTAAGTATAATATGACACAATAATAGATTTTCTGTGATGATTTTATAATATAATTTTATTTAAATGTTAGTCTTTAAAAGTTTTTTTAAATATGTGTTTTGTGTAAAAACTTTTTTAAAATAAATAATTTTTTAAAGTTTTTGCTATTATTTGTAGGAGTCAGATGATGGGTTTGTTTGTTCCATTTTCTAAACACCATGACAACTAACTTCAATTAGTGTAAGATACACAATAATTTTTATTGTGTAATTTGTACTAGTTTTGTTTGTTGTAGCATCCTGATAATGCAAATAAAGATTTGCGAAATCTTGGTAAACTAAAAAGAGTACTTTTTTATCCTGTCTTCTGCTGCACACCCAAATAGTTGTGTTTGTAGTCTAACTTAACTGATCAGTGTTGATTACAAGCGTGTATCGCTTTTTTAGTATATAATATAAAGAGAAATCAAGCATGTCCTCCATCAAGGTGGTTCTCGATATCGCTCCTTCTTTTTGTGGTCTTTTGTTTTTAATTTAGACCAACTATAAGACCATAGTTGGTCTGCATACCTTGGACACATACTAAGGAATGACACAGACTGCATACCTTGGACACATACTGAAAAATGATAAATATAGTCTTCTGCAGGTCCTTATGCAAGGTAGAGTCGATGGCAAAAAATGGTGTCCCTACTTAAGGGTTTTACACATACAAATAAGTACGTGAAATGTATGTTAGTTATATATGCACATATACCTACATATAATAATATTATTAACAATTTAGAAGAACAATGATTAATTTAAATGTATAAGTTCTGTAATAAAATTCTTAGTAAAAAAAATTATGCCGATAGTTTAATAAAACCAAAAAATAATTTACACATCTCGTTAAATTTGTATATTTTTTTGCAGTGTAGTGTATATATTTTACTGCCAGGTTGTTGGACCAAAGAACGAACTGATTGGATCTCTCCCAGGATTGGAACGTGAGTAGAAATATTTATACGATATTGTCACTACTGAAAAGAATCCATTGATTGATTAGATATTATAGGAGCGTTTCCATGTATTTCGGATTATGTCAGAAACGGTTAAATATGATGTTTTTAGGATTCATACAGCAAAAACTTAAAGATTTTTCTGTAAACAAAACAGTACTTGTGTGTTTATTACATTCGTATTTACTGATAATATTATTCGTTAATAGTACATTCGTACTATTAACTTAGTTCACACTTTACTATTTATTTATTTTATATTTCACTTTAAATTACATCGTCACCTTCATACAAGAACTAAATAATTCTTTGGTATTATTTTATATAGGATTAAACTAAAATTATTGATTGTAATCAAAATTTTATTTTTTTGCTTTGTTATTTCGTTCACGTTTCAATCAGATAATAGTATATTACATAACGAGAGTTGTAAAAAGCTTATTACATGCGAGTAAAAAAGTTGCGCGCGAGCCGCGTAGCGGCGAGCGCAGTAATTTTACAAGCATGTAATAAGCCTAAGGACTGTCTAAGTGGAAGTGGAAGTCTAAGGACTGTGATGTTTCGCCTTTCCGCCATTTTGCCAACTACGTATTTCTTGAACTTAGATTTGTGTTGCCTGGCAATTTTTAAAAGTTCTGCTTTTACCATTCCATCTTCGTAAGGCAGATACTTATTCCGCAGCCAGTCAAGAATATCCTGTTTCTTCCAGGCAGTCATTGGAAGTATTTCTATTACTCGTGAATGATAAGGTGCATTATCTAATACTATAATTGAATTTGGTGGTATGTGTTCAATCATTTGCACAAAATACTCTTCGAAAACATCAGCTGTCACCTTCTTGTGATAGTCTTTTGTGCTTTTGGACTGAAATTCCAAAAAACCATGCTTAACACATCCTTTTTCACTGCCAATGTGAGAAATTATTAATCTACTGCCTTTACCAGAAGGTGGGGAGATACCAGTAGACCAACCTTCCATAAAGGTTTGCCTGGAGCTTAATATATTTTTATCTGACCAATTTTTTTAGAGTATGACCTGAGTTTACCCACGTTTCATCCTGGTAGAAGATTAGCCTTCCTACAGCCCGGAATTTTCGTATGGATCTTAGATAATTTCTTCTCCAACATATTATCTCCTTCCGGTAAATCAAAAGTGATTTTCGGTCTGATTTCTCCCACCGGAAATTTAATTCTTTTAAAACTTGCCACAATTTAGTTCGTTCGATATGTAGCAAATCCGGATTATCTCTAACTTCTTGTAAAATTTTATTTAGGTTTGGTATTTCTTTTTAAAAAAAAATCCATGAATTTTCCTTCAAATACCATTTTTGGCAAATTCATCAATTTCAATAGGCTTTTTCCCTCTCTTTAAGTGTTCGTTTGTGTTAGCTATACCGTGTTTTTTTTCTTTCTGATATGAACCTATATATAGTTGACTCCCCTACGCCAGTCATGTTGGCACAACTTTCGACTATGTTGCGAACAGTGTTTGTGGGATTCTGAGAAACCAGAGCATCGTGAACATTTAGGACAATAGTCTTCTCTCTTGGTGAATAGACGACTTACTGACTGTACGCAACAGTACCGGTGTAAAACTTGATGATGTTGATAATGAAGCCATCACAAACAATCCAACAAAACGAGCACGAGCAAAAGGTACGTATATGTTCGTAGGTATATAGAATAAAAATCACTCACGCACTGCATATAATTCGCAAAAGAAGTATTCGAGACGTTAATTACTGCCGTAGACGCGGAAACACCGACGAGCCGTAAATTACATGCGATCAAAAACGTACTAAACAAAAAAATTGTTTTCGTTCGGAATAACTTCACCCTTTCAAGTTAAGTTTCGAATATAAACTAAACAGACGAGGCACGTGACCAAAGCCGGCATCTATACCCATTATATTATTAAAAATCTGGGGAATTCCATCCTAATTATCTTGCAACGGATAGTACCTTCGGATATGAATACCAGGTTTTCTAGTAAAGCGATTAAACGCGAAGATTAGTATTGAAATATCCAAAGAGATAAGGTATTCTTATGTTCTTATGTATGTCAATATTGGTCTGATGACTGTTTTGTAAATTCTGCCTTTCGTTTCTTTCTCGACATTTTTATTTCTTCATATTGTTTCATTTAGGCAGCCTGTGGCTTTGTTTGTTCCATTCACTTGATCTTCCATTTCGGTTTCGAGCTTTCCGTAGCTAGATAATGTGATGCCTAAATATTTTAACTCCATCACTTGTTCTGTTATCTAACCTTGCAGCTCAAATTTTCATCTAGTAGATTTGCTGTTGTAACCATGCATTTTGTCTTTTTTTGGGAAATTCTGGCGGGTATATTAAATTGGTGCAGCAAACGTTGTAAATCATCTTCACTTTGAGAGAGTGGTATTGCTTCGCCTACATAGCTTTATTTTAAGGTGTTTTTCCCCCATTTGATATTCTGTTTTAGTTCTTACGTTTTTTATTATTTCATCCATAATCAGGTTAAACAATAGATGACTCAATGAATCTCCATGTCTTATCCCATTGTCAGATTCAATAGGGTTGGTTAGTTCTTTTTCTAACTTTACTTTTATTGTGTTGTTTTGGTAGATATTTTCGATCGTTTTGATTATTCCTAGAGGTATCTCTCTTGCGTACAGTAAATGGATAACGTCTTTTAATTTGACCCGCTCAAATGCCTTTATAAGGTCCACAAAACCTACGGCAAACATACCGGCATATATATATATATATATATATATATATATATATATATATATATATATATATATATATATATATATATAATATTATATATGCCGGTTTGTTGTATTCTAATGATTTTTCTTACACTTGCTTTATTATAAATATATAGTTGGTATATGATCTTTCCTTATGCAATGAATACATTATTTAAGAAACAGAAAACGGACATGAATTAGTCCCAATGGTGAAACTAAAAATGAAATTGATTATATTCTTTCAACGCAAAAATCCATGGTTAAAGATGTAACAGAACTAAATCGCTTCTCAACTGGTAGCGACCATAGACTAGTCCGACTCAATCTGATCATTGAAAGTAGATTTGAAACAAGAAAGAAAATGGAAAATAATCAGAAATTAGACATGGAAAAACTAAAATAAGAAAAACAAACGTACTAAGATAGAATAAAGGTAATATTACCGACCAAGGAAGAAATAGAACACAAACATATCGATGAAATAAACATGATATTTCCTGAAACTCTATTGAAATTGGGTAAAGAAATAGCACAGACAACAACAAAAAAGAAAGTTTCATATCCCAGGAAACAAAGATTCTTATGAACACAAGAAGAACATAATTAGAAGAAGGGGGCAGAAATTAACAAATCTATTAGAAATGTCAAGGAGTGTAAACGAAGAGCACAGGAAGAAAAGATAGAGAAAACAATTGATAAAAATAGAAACATGAAGTGCTTTGCTTGAAAGCAGAACCTGGGAAACATAGAAATTATTAGCATCAAGAAGAAAGAAGAAGTGAATACCAACAATATAAAAGAAATTTTACAGATAACGCACAAATATTATACAAATCTCTATAAAACAGAACAAAAACTAACCCAAGAAATCCGTAATCAGTTAAAACTGAAAATAAAGAACGTTAACTCTGACCTACTACCGGAAATCAGTAAAAAAGAAATAAAAATGGCACTCAACGAAATGAACAATAACAAATTTCCTGGAAAAGATGGAATAACTGTGGAAATGCTAAAAAATGGGGGAAACTACAGTGGAAGTCATTTATGTACTAATGAATAAAATATTGAACACAAAACAAATCCCCACCACATGGAACGAGGCAATAACACTATTACTATTTAAAAAGGGCGATAGAAAAGATCTGAAAAACTATAGGCCCATAACCCTACTAAATGTAATGTTCAAACTGTTAACTAAACTACTAACAAACAGATTAAAAATTAATTTAGATAAGTACCAGTCAAGAGAGCAAGCCGGATTTAGAAAAGGATTCAGTACAAGCGTTCATCTGCTTACGATAAAAATAATAATTGAAAAGGCTAACGAATATCAAATCAAAATATATGGCATTTGTAGATTTTGAAAAAGCATACGATGAGGTGGAACATTACTCAGTAAAGAACTCTTTACAAAATGGGAGAATAGACTATATAGTATATACGGACTTAATTTTCAATATATATTATCAATCAACAACATCCATTAAAATAGTTGAACAAACGGAGCCTATTAAGATACGGCGAGGAGTCAGACAGAGTGACACTATATCACTCAAACTATTCAATCAAGATTTGGAAGACATTATGAGGAAATTACAATGGGAAAAACTAGGTATTAACATAATAGGCCAATACTTGAATTACTTGAGATATGGAGATGACATTGTATTAATAACAGATAAAAGGGAAGAATTACTAAATATGATAAATGAATGAAATAGAGAATCAACAAAAATAGGTATACAAATGAATTATAATAAAACGAAAATTATATCCAACCAACCAAAAGAATTAATAATTACAATTGCACAAACAGCTATGGAACAAGTAAAAGAATATGTATATTTGGGACAACTAGTTAAAATAAATAAAGAAAATCAGACTGGAGAAATAAAGAGAAGGATATGGTTGACTTGGGTATTCTTCGGAAATCTTTCCTGTATACTAAAAAATAGAAAGTTAACAAAGAAAAACATGGAAAAAATAGCAAAGATAAAGAGCCATGAAAAGGCAAATGCTGAACATCAGGCTATCAGACAAGCAAAAAAATACTTGGATCCGCAACAAAACAAAAGTGACCGATGTATCAACGCAGATAGCAAAACTTAAGTAGAAGTTCGCTGGACATGCCATAAGACAGAAAGATGACAGATGGAATAAGATGATTATACACTATAGACCATATAGTTACAAACGAAAAATAGGAAGGCCACAAATGAGATGGTAAGATGACTTGAAGAAACACGCAGGCTCGAAGTGGATACAAACTGGCTACAATAGAGAAACGTGGAAGAAGGAAGAGGAAGCCTATGTCCAAAATTGGACTGAAACGGCTGTATAGATATTATCGCTTTGGTTGTTATTTTAATTATAACGGCCAAACACTACATTGTGTTTCATTTCAGTTTGAACTACCACAATTGTTCCCGACGAGGCGTTGAATAACTTGAAACATGCCTAGAACAATTCAAATTGAAATGAAATGAAACTTTACTTTATATATATATATATATATATATATATATATATATATATATATATATATATATATATATATATATATATATAAGCACGATTGCTCTTTCTATAGCTATATTCCTTATTGTACGTTTTATAATTTCTAAATTAATTATACTAAAATGTGTAAAGCTAACAAGCACTCATTTTATTTAATATTTCAATAGAAAAATAAATTACGTTTTATCGTGTCATCTAATTTCCTATATTTTCAATTCAATTGTATTATGTTAGTAGTTAGAGGTGATTGGCATTTTGTTCTAATCTATTTCATAAATTCAATACGAGTTATTTACCGTTAGTAAATAAAATACAAAGAAATTTAAATACAAAAAAGAAAAGTGGACATAAAAAGGGTAAAAAAAATTACTTAAAAATGCAGACTGGAAAACTACGTATAAAATAGAATTTAAGGCGCGAGCAACTAGTAAGGCAAATTGCTGCTTGAAAATCTGTTTAAAATCACCTAAGTACAATATAAATATATACTTTTCTGAACATATATACACATCAAAGAGTCATATTTATTCGACAGATATTAAAAACACAGCATCAGATATTTTCTAAATTTTGAATGTTATAACCTAAAAACAAAAAATACCGATATTATTGTAAAACCGAAAATATTATAACAATATATTTATAAACCATTTTTTTTATCAAAAATCATTGTTTTATTTGAATCGATGAGGTCGACAACCATACATGTTCAAAATCTGCGTTTGAGATATTTTTTTCTACGATGTGTTTTAATGATAGTTTTTTAGAAAATGAAATGGACCTGTTTGATTCTTGGACTCAACCCTATATATGAAAAGAAATAGGTAAACATTTCTTGATGTATTTAACATTTATTTAATACATAATATCCTAAACTGTTATCTCAATCACCTAGTCATCATTGTTCCATGATGTGATGTGTTAATAAAAGCCAATGCTTTATCTTAGGTATAAGTTATTACCTTCTTGATGTATAGGATTTTTTCTTTCATTAATTGAAATGAGTTCTTTATACGGCTTACTAGTGCACCACGTTTTAACATATAGATTTAAACTGTCATACAGGTACTTCTTATAATTTGACACAGCAAACGTTTCTTTGTTGGAACCGGTACCTCGAGCGCTACACGTTTCTTTATAGTAATCAGGTTACCAGTTCTTAAAATCGGTAAATATCAGTGTATCGGATTTGCTTCACAGCAATTGGTTGTCGTGTTCTGGAAGAACTTATTATTTCTCATATTCTTCTGGAGTATAAATTTGATTATGTTTCCTAAAATTCCATTTTGCACAGCCAAAATCCCGGTCACCAGTCGAAAACGAATGGCTTCTTATCTTATATACTAAAAGGCTAAGCCCCTTTCTTGTGCGCAATACTCCTTCTAAACGGTGATAGATAGGAGAATAATTTTGTCGAATAATTAAACAGATTGTTGAGTAGATTCCCCCTAAGTTTTCCAATTTAAAAAATTCGAACCGGTTTAAAAATGGCGGCCATAAAATGAATTTTACAGGTTTCATTCTTCAAAATTTACAGTCCCAATTTTTAATGTATTTTTAAAATATGACCGCGTCTACTTTTTTCTTATACTTACTGATTGAATTCAGAATTATGAAACCGGAAGTATTTACTTCCCTACTTCCGGATTTAGTTCTGAAAATTATGGTTTCTTTCACGGTGTTCCAGAGTATATGGACGGGGCCGCGAGTTCTCAAACGGAGTTCTTTTTATTAAACGTCGCATTTTACAATCAAAAATATGCAAAAAAAGTTACTTCTGGTTTTACTTCCGTTTTTTATTTAAGAGGGGAGGAGTCTAACAATCATATTGTTTCCGTTTTCTAATGTAAATGTTCCTGAAAATCCTCAAAAACTACTGTATCGATTTTCAATTTAAAAAAATTGGCGTCGATACAGTTTATTTTTAGGATTTTTGGAACATTTACACCAGGCGACGGAAACGATGGATCGTTAGATTCCGCCCCTCTTAAATATCAGCAAAACTTATATCAAAACTCGATGTCGAGTTGGTCCGCTAGTTGAAAAATAATGATAGATTTTGTTGAGTCTCCTGCTTGCCTGAAATGCTAAGAGAAAACGAATCATTGTTTGGTTTAGGTTCTGCACTGTGCATCCATCAGGAGGCAAATGCAGTTCAGTGATTTTATTGGGTTGACTTGACCCACGATTAAAACGTAAAACTACTAGAAAATCATTCTTCTTCTTCACGTGCCATCTCCACGACGGAGGTTGGCAATCATCATGGCTATTCTGATCTTAGATGCTGCTGCTTTGAATAGTTCAATTGATGTGCATCCTTACCATTCCCTTAACTTACACAACCATGAGATTCTTTTTCTTCCTACACTTCTCTTGCCCTGGATTTTCCCTTGTATAATCAATTGAAGTAGGTTGGATCACTCATTACGCATGCCCCAGGTATTGCAGCTTTCGTGTCTTGATGGTTTCCAATACTTCCATTCTTTTGTTGATTCTTCTCATGACTTCGTTATTTTTACATTACCTTTACGTTGTTTGATTTGAGAAAATCATTACAAATGTCTAATAGAAGTCTCTGATAAGAAGATTTACCTTGGGGTAAAAACGTAAATTACAAAATCATTCATAGTGTCCTTATCAGAACCATATACAGATGCAGTGGAAGCGACAACAATAGCCGACGGATTTGCTGGGTACCTACTTTCTAAAAGGAGGGATTATCATATACACATTTTCCCCAGAAATATGTAAAACTAATAAATATTTTAATCTTTTAATAGATTTCTGGAAACTAAAATTTACCCAAAACTTTAAAAGTTACAATTATAAATCTAAATAAAATAAAATCGAATAATAATATTAACTAAATTATGATGAAACGGAATAGGGGTAACTATATATGTTTCATGATGAATTAAAAAATGTGCACCCTTCATTAGATCGCTGTTTAAATTGTTGATTGAAATTGATTGGTCGCTGATTAATCGTGGTGGTAAATAATTTATCAAGTGGTGGTGAAATTGAAGTAAAGATTTAACTTGCATGAAATTTCTTCACGCGTTCTTTATTTTGCTCTTACGGCAACATATCGAAACATACTGCCTGTATAAAATTGTAACGACTTTGCCTAGGTATTACAGGGTTGCCGTCTAGGCAAATTAAAAAAAAAATAAAACTTATGGCTAAGAATTTACATTTACAGAGAATACAAACAAATTTAAACAGTCGCTTAACTCTATGACCTTGACCTTCAAGGTATGTATAAAAATGTATAATTTCTCTCTTCAAAGATAAGTGGGATCCGAAAATCCGGGTGTCTCCTAAAAGCGTTGGAAGCTTTTTGTTATAACTTCATTACATTTTTTATAATAGTACTGTAGCAAACTTAGCAATAATAATTTATTAATATTATATTATTATTATAACATTAAACTGTTGGAAGTGTGATCTTATGATCTTGTTAGTTCTCGGAAAATACTTATTTTTTACATTATACACACAGTTTTTTTACATACTTTTTTATAATATATGTACAATAACCACATGGTCTTTTGCTGTTCTAAGTTTGAGTTAAATTGTAAACTGTATCTAGTTTCAACTAATTGCTCTACAACCTTACTATTTAATGTCTAATGACTTAAGCTTATTTACACGTTGTTATACCATTGACTGCTATATGTCTTTTTGAGGTAACACGTTTATATTGACTTTTCTATGGATGTTTCAATTTTCATACTGTTTTTAGATGAACTGATGATGCTTTCTGATTGGAAAACGGAACGTCTTCAAATAAATAGATGAACTAGCCACCTTCTTTGCCTTTTTTCTACACCTTTTCACCGAAAAGCTCACCACTTTTCGAGTGCTCCTTAATTTATGTTGGATTAACGGCCCATATATATATATATATATATATATATATATATATATATATATATATATATATATATATATAGTTTAAGTTTAGTTCTTGAACCTTAATATATATTTTTTTAGTTGATTTTTTTGGGCTTAGGTTCATAAAAAAAATTTGATTTGATACTAAACCATTTTCATATATTTTTTCGACGTTTCGGTAGGAAATCCATGCCTATTTCAAGAAATAATATTGACTACTATACTAAAAAATGTACTATTATGTGTATTTTTTACACGTAGTGACTTAGTGGGTATGTCCTATGTATTTAATATTATTTTAATTGTGACGTTTACTTGTTAGTTACGAATTTTTACATGCTTGTCAATATTATTTCTTGAAAAAGGCATAAATTTCTTGAAAAAACTTCGAAAAAATAATATGAAAATGTTTTAGTTCAAATCAAATTTTTTTTATGAACCTAAGCCCAAGAAAATCAACTAAATATATATATATATATATATATATATATATATATATATATATATATATATATATAGATATAGATAGATATATATATATATATATATATATATATATAATATATATATATATATATATATATGCTGACTGTATAATTACGTAGAACATACAGAAATAAAAGCTTATATTGAAAATAATATAAAAATCTTTAAAAAGAACACATGTATATTTTTAAACAAAGCGTATGATATAAAACAGTTTTATTTACTTATAACCTATTTATTATTCACGAGTATCAAAGGTCAACCCAAAGGCCAAATTCCGTTTTTTAAAGATCTATTGGAGCTTTCAAATGGTAACAAAAGCTAAAATCGATTCTATATAAAAATTACCTGTTGATATCAAAATGTGGACACTTCTGATTTTATACAGTTAATGGCCACTCAAGCAAAGTGAGTCAATATTTACGTCTCCAAGCTGACACTGAATATAAGAACATCAAGAGTAAACCGATAAGAAATACTTTAACGTAAGTTTGTCTTTGGAAGTGAGCAAACTATTTCAGAAACGTATTGAAAGCATGAACAGAATTTTATTAAAAAGTTCCTAGGGTCGATTATATCCTAACGGGTATTATTATAAAACGTAATTAAATATAAGGGTAACTAGATGCCAAGATAAAGAATATGTTTATTATGTTTATGTAACAGTGAAACATAATAGATGGCAAAAATGCGTGTTGACTAATTTATGTAAGTACAATTAGTTAATTTACTTTAACATTATGCCTTAACCCGAAACGTGGTAATTTTAGTGGTAATGTGTCACATAATTACAGTCTTTTCGAGCAGAATAAATACAAACTTTAAGGTAACGTTAAACAGAATACATAACTTAAACTAAAAAAAGGCAAAACAGTTTAAGGTTATTAAGCATAAACAAGCCCAGACAAGCACTTAGTTATAGATAAAACAAAATATATGATATAGAAAACAAAATATAGGGGAGAGTGGCCCAAAATGATCCCCGTAAGACAGAAAAAATCTAAACAATACTTGAATACAGGTTAAAAATTCGAAAATAGTAATTTACATAACAAGTTCCGAAAGTTATATTTTACGAGACGAGTAGGAAGTTTCCAGGGCGAGCCGTAGGTGAGTTCTGGATTCCTGCGACTCCCGTAAGATTACTTTTGGATCGTGTTAAGTACAACATTTTTTCTGCAGCCGTTTTGTGTGCAAAAAAGAACATTTATGGATAAACTTTACTTCTAAAAATCTACTTATGAATATTAATAACAAAATTAATAATTATTTACATTGATATTGTTAGGAATATTAACAGAAGTGACAGTATTGAAATTAGTGTTAGACGTGTCAGTACTTTTACTATTTTTTGAGATATTAACTTGGTTGCGGTCATTTTTAATCTGTGAAGCTATGTAAATTTTATTTCTTAAAGAATTTTCTACGTATCCCTCTGCCACATTATTTGATGTTCATCCTCCGTTTCGTTTTAAGTTGGTTATAGTACCACTAATATCAGCCAGTAAAGTGGCGGAGCTCCTTCGTATTTTCCTCCATTTTGCCAAGCGCCTCACGATGACAAATGCTTGCAAAACCAATTATTATTGCAAATAAAAATTTACAAAAAAAAAAAAATAATAAAAAAGGAGAAACAATATTTAATTGTATAATCTTTGTCATTAAGTAGATCTTATCTTAAACTTCTGATAAAAATTTATCTTTTTCTTTTTTATTCAATACGTTTGATTTTTCTTTGGTTTGTAACCGATGGATTTTCTTTTAAGGAAAGCATTAACTTGTGGATAGCGGCTTAGATCTATATTATTTTTAATGTTAAGTGTAGACTTAAGCATGGAGTAATTGTTCCAAAGGCTTGATCGCTTCAAGATATTAGATTTTTCCATTAGATAGGCAAGACTTCTTCATTTATAGTATTTACATTTTTATCATTGCTCCATTTTTTAAATAAATCGCAGACCAATTCATACCTCTTTCTTGGCTTAACCAGCAAAAATTCATAAATAAAAAAAAGTTTAATGATGTAATATCATATCTCGCAAAAAAAACAGAAAAACAGAAAACAAACTAGGTATATCAATGGATGGCAAACGTATATACCTATTTCTGACTATTGGTCGTCTTCGGTACGGTGCAGCCAAGTAGAAAAGGAGCAGTTAACTTGGGAAAAGATTACTATCGGAGCAATGCGACCAATTTGTAGCATTAGAGTTAGAAGACCCTGATGGTTTCCACGGAAACAACTAACAATACCCATCGAAGAAGCTACAGCTACCTGAGGAAAGGAATGCTTAACGTTAAAACGTTTAAAAGAAATAGAAAAGGTTAATGCGAGTGAATAATAAAAGTAAAGTGTAATGGCCTGTTATGCAAAACAGGAAAACAGAAAACAAAATATTTATATCGATGGAGGGCAACCGTAAATATGTAATTTCTGATTATTGGCCGTCTTCGGTACGGTGCAACCAATTTAGAAAAGGAGCAGTTAAATTGGGAAAGTATCACTATAAGAGCAATGCGAACAATTTGTGGCAATAGAGTTAAAAGACCCTGATGGTTTCCAAGGTACACTAACAATAACAACAATAACCACGGAGGAAGCTACAGCTACCTGAGGAAAAAAATACCAAACGATAAAACGTTGAAAAAAAAATACAAAAGGTTCATGTGAGTGAATCATGAAAGTGAAATTTATTGGCATCTCTCGCAAAACAGTATATCGATGGAAGGCAACCGTATATCCGTATTTCTGAATATTGGTCGTCTTCAGTACGGTGCAGTCAAGTTAGAAAAGGAGCAGTTAACTTGGAAAAGGATTACTATAGGAGTAATGTATATTACCAAATTATATGGATAGGCTTATTCTGCTTATTCAGTTCCTTTGAGTATCTCTCATCGGGAATTCAGATCAGTTTTTTTGTAAATTAGCCGTATTATTTGTTCTGCATGCTTTTACTTATGTACGTTTCACGCAGAACCATTCACAAATATAAATGGTTTGTGTGACTTATTCATTTTTGAATATTTGACAGATTTCAGTTTGGGTACACGCCCAACCAACGAGCAGATACCTACTTTTCTTATTCGATATCTCTATACGATACCTTAAAGCGAAAACTTAAAAATAAATAACTCTTAAAACAAAGTAATTAAACGTTTGCAAACAAATTAGTGTTAATTTTAAGGTATTTTTTACGAAAAAATACCTTCAAAATCAAGTATATATCTAATAATTTGGAATAAGTCAAAATTTACGAATATTTATAACTTTAATGCCTTTAATTCCAGACATAGAGGTGAAGTATTTTTAAATAGTAATAATAAAAAAATAAAAATGTTTTCAGGTTTTACGTTTCAGCTCACTGAAACCTTTTTTAAAGAAGATTAATACATTTAACTTTAAACCTTTTAACGACGCGCTAAATCGTTTAACCTTTGTGGGTGTTCTTTTGTCAATATTTTCCTTATTAAAAATTTTATACATATTTACAATTTTATCTTAAAGTAATCTATACCTACACATAAATTGGCCTTAACTTATAATCCTGTGTAGGATGTTTACGTTACGGTTAAGAAGGTTTGGTGGTTTTAATTTTTCAACGTGATCGATTATTTATTTTTAGCACGTTTATATTTTGCGCATTTCTTATAATTTGCTATTTGTTTGATTATAAAAGCTTGCTGCTTTTACAAACTGTTATAACCTCACCTCCGTTTATAAATTTGGCGATACAAATTGGCAATATATATTCATAGAAAAATTTCCCTAGTTTTTTAAATCAACATAAGTATTTTTCGTGAAGCCATCTACAGATTCTAAAAAACTTTTCTTTTCCATGTAACCAAGGTGCCGAAATATGTTTGGCGTTTTATATGCATGTCAGCTCTTAGATTAAATGTATTTTATTAATTATTTTAATATTTTAGAGAAACAGTAACAGTTTAAAATATTCCAGTTTAATTTTACATTAAAATTTTCACACTACAGAGGCCATAGAAGTTGTATGGAAAGGTATGCTGTATGTATTTTTATACTTTGGAATAAAATTTGGATTTAGCGTCGCAATGGGTATGAGAGAATAAATTTTTTGTATACAGTTTCTTTTTAAGAGACGCATAGATAAAAATGTAAAGAAATAAAAATGTTGACATTTACGCTTGGTTCATAGATTATCGGAAAACCTTCAATACTGTACAAGCTTAAAAACATCTTCTAAAACACTAACACAGATAAAAAATACATCAAAATTATATCACCCTGTATACTGGGATCAAAAAGTAAGTATAAAAATAGAAGGAAAGAGCACAGATGACATCAAAGTGAGTACACTGCGTTACTCCTACAAATTGCGTTACACTGCAATGAATATTGTCTCCACTATTGTTACTTACTTCAAAAACATATAAATGAGGCTCTACATGGTATACAGTAACGCATATTTATAAACAGGGAGAAAATGAATAATGTCAGTGATTTCGCAGCCATAACCTTAAAAAAAATAAAAATTTATCTATATATATATATATATATATATATATATACATATATATATATATATATATATATATATATATATATAAATTATATTTTTCTCTATAGTGCTAAAAGAGGGAACCTTAAATATCCACAAAAAAATTAAAGGCTTTGGTATTCTGGCTATACAGAAGGACACCCGGTATTCCCTGCAATGGATCATATAATAAAACTCAGTCATAAAAGACTCACTTCTTCGAATATTCTCTCTTCGTGTCTCTTACTTCTTGGGGTCTCCTTACTTGTTTGTTCGTTAACATTATTCTTCATTATTAACTTTCATCATTAGTTTTAAACTTAAACTCAATCACTAAAATTAATCTCCATCATTTATCTTCACATATCCACTGGACACTTTCAGTCTGTGGACCCCATTACCACCTATACTACTCATTCCACTTAACCAACTCAGATATGTAGTCAATTTAATCCCCTCACAGTTAACTCAATATATAGTCTCGATTATTTCATTCTTTCTCTAATACATATTCAAACACAGATCATTTTGTCTGGTTTTTTATTTACATACTTAATTATCTAACTTTGTCCATACAGTTCACAACAACATAGTATCCAATTTATTCCCGCTGGTGTATATTAGTCAACCAACATTTTACATTTCCTCTTTCCTATAATAATATTTTCATTCATTCTTTCTCAGCTTCATTTATATTTCATAAATCTCATATCTCATAAAATTTTTTAATAGGCTTATTTACTTTACTAGTTACATTTTTAAACTCCCAGAGAATTATACAACAGGTCCCTTACCGTTGCTAGGCAACCACCATTACCCAATAAAAAAAATATTTTTACTTCCATTTCAGTGGATTTTAACTTAACCTTTTAGTATATATTAACTTTTTATACCCTTTCTACACTATTATGTGGATAGTACCATATCACTTCCTTTAATATTATACCTTTATCATTTTTCATACCACTTATGATGTCATAAATTCAACCTTAACATTAATTCTACTAATTTAATAACTCTTTTACTATATAGTTATAGAAACTATATAATTAAAAATATAAACTTTAGTTTATATTACTTTCTTTAGTACTTTCTTTAAATAGAAACTTTAGTAACTCTTTTACTATATAGAAATACTAATTTCTTTTTCAATAATAGAGATTTGCAGATTTAAGACAATAAATTTTATCATTTAAACAAATTTAATTTTAACCACAGGATCATTAATAAGATATTAGGTATTATTACAACGAAATAAATTTTATAATTTTTATAATTAAAAAAATACATTAGATTCGGAACACACCTATAACTAGTCATGTTCAGGTGTCTTCTTAAATTATATTCATGTCACCTCAGCCAGTTGGTCTGTGTCGTTTTAACTGACAATTACCACGTGTTAAAAATCGAACAGGGAGAGATGTAGTCCCTAAAGTAATAAATGTTATCCAATGTCATCGACCTAGAGTCAGAACATAATTTAAATTTGGAATGATGTAAACCCATATATGGATGTCACAGCCACAACTTTATTGTTAGCTTCAACTACATAAGGCACTGAGGCATCTGTTTAGATCGAAAACGTTATGCTACTACATAAATTTTGACAACACTTTTTTAAAAAGTTTTAAAAATTATGGTGGTGCTCAATACTTATCTTTTTTACCAAAAACTTCCGTGGTTTTACGATTAAATTAATTACATGTTATTTTATAATTTTCCACAGAACCCCTATATCTCCTCCAACCTATGTGATCGTGGATACGATTCTTATTTGTGTGCGCCTACAGGGTGCTCCTGTCGTCTTCCTTCTCTTTTAGATCCCTTTAGTGCCACAAAATCCATAACTATTTTTATAACATTCAATTTTTAAATACCTTCCAGATTTCTAGCAAGTTCTTTAATAATCTTCGTTCCAAACCTTTTCAGCTCTTCTTTATTAACTCTTCTGATATTTGTAGTTTCTGGCGTAAATAACCGTACTGGGATTCATCTGATAGTTGTTTATACATCTTTATTATTAGATTTAAGATAACACTAGGTTTATCTCCAGTTTTATCTTTTACGATTGGTGCCCGTTGCACCTCTTTAAATATTTGATGTCCCTCTTAAGTCTTAGATCTTTCGTATATAAAACAAATTCTGAATGAATTATAAAGACGCACAGTCTACTTAGTACATGTAAGAATAAATTCATATCATCTCCTTATCTATTATTGTTCATTATCATTAATGAGCACAGCTACTGTTGACATTTTTATGGTCATTATTATAAGCTTTATCAGTTTGTCGATTACTACAATATCTAATGTTTTTAAACTTTTAAACCATTGAATAATAACTGCAAACTTACTAGGGTAGGGTGAAATTTTATCAGGGAGTACTATTTTTAATTCCTAAAAATCACAGTTTTCGTTTTAATAAATGGTTTTTGCGCAGTAAAAACAGTAGAGTCATAACTAAAAATGAATACAGTTCCTCGGTTGCTTCGACGGTTTTCTGTATAAATATTTGACTGTTACTTCATTATGACACAACACAAATATGACTAAAATTATGTCAAAATTGTGAAACTAATTGTTTATCATCGACAATATATATTTCTTTTGAAATCTATCAAAAATATTTAATTATTAGTTACGCAATTTGTGAAAATTTAATATGTTAATTTCCCCAACAAAGAGAAAATCCATGGTTACAACAGCAAATTTACTAAGATGTAAGTTGGAGCTGGAAGGTCAGATAATAGAACAAGGGATGGAGTTTAAATATCTAGGCATTACATTATCTAGCTACGGAAAGCTCGAAACCAAAGTAGAAGATGAAGTGAATAGAGCAAACAGAGCCAAAGGCTACCTAAATGAAACAATATGGAGAAATAAAAATATCGGCAAAGAAACGAAAGGCAGAATTTACAAAACAGTCATCAGACCAATAATAATGACATACGAGGCAGAAACAAGACCTGGCACAGAGAGAACAAAAAGAATGTTAGAAACAGCAGAGATGAAAACACTTAGAAAAATTGATGGCAAGACACTATGGGACAGAGCTAGAAGTACAGATATACGACATAGGTGCAAGGTGGAGAACATCAAAAACTGGGTAATAAATAGAAGAGTAGAATGGAATGATCATATAAGCCGAATGAAAACAAATGGAGTAGTAAAGACAACAGGAAACGATTCCCCAATAGGAAGACGATCAGTAGGAAGACCACGCAAACGATGGAATGATAACTTACTGGAGGTACATTGCAAAACAGAGAGTCATCTCTATATAAAAAGAAGAAGAAGCAATTTCTGGCCGCAAAATACGCAATTCCTTAATACTAGTCCATTGTTAAGTAGGTACCCTCCAGAAAACAGTACGGGAATATTTCTAATCTAGATCAAAATTATTAATCTAGGACTGTTTGGAAAAATTTGAATATTAGAACACAACTGGGGCGTTTGTTATACGTTTAATGATGCATTTTAAGTATTTAATCCATCCATCCTATGGTTTTGCAGCCCAATTTGAGACCTGGCCTCCCTCAGCAAACCTTTCCATTCATTACGGTCTGAAAGCCGTTATCCTCCACGTTGGACTGTCAATGAGATTTCTTGCGTCCTCTTCCACATCATCCTCCCATCGCATTCTCAGTCTTTCAATAGGTCTCTTCTGCTAAATTTTTGCATTCCACAGTTTTTTTGAAGCCTTACATATTCATGGCTTTCTATACCTTGTATACAGAGAATATTTAAGGAAGCTTTAATAGAGACACCAGACATTTCACTACGTAAGTGAAAGTAAAGTGACTGGTGAGCGTAATAGTGTCTGGGAGCTCGGAAGACTGAGATCTCGGAAGCCTTAAAGAAGATATCAGAGAGGATGTCGAAAGCTCGGCCCAATGGATATGGACGCGGTTCAACCCGGAATATTGGTGAGTTTAATATTAATTTTTATAATAGTATTAATCTTAGCTCTAGGTTTAATATATATATATATATATATATATATATATATATATATAATATATATATATATATATATATATATATAATATATATATATATATATATATATAAAGAATACAGTCAAATGTTTAGGCAATACATTGACAGTATTGGAATAAAAACAAGCACAAAATAGCAGATCCTATTGAGTTAGTTAATTAAAGTATGAAAGTGGTTGGTTAGGCACACCTTTTTTAAGAAAATCTGTAGATTAGGGTAGAGACGAATGGCTTATTGTTCAGTTGACAGGATTTCAATAGTTGAGAACGAATTAAAAATAATTGATATCTTCTTATAAGAAGAAAAATTTTTAAATATACATTATATTATTAAAAATAATTGATATCTTCTTATAAGAAGAAAAATTTTTAAATATACATTATATTATTAAAAATAATTGATATCTTCTTATAAGAAGAAATATCTTTAAATATACATTTTACTAAATATTAGCTTTACTAAAATGATAAATGAATTAATATTTTTATCATTAAATTTACTAATATATATTTGCGTGTAACATGTGCCTAAATACTATTCGCAATATACGTTGATTACACTGGTCTATTCTAAATAAAATATTACATGCATGCAAAAGGCCGGGTGTTACAGATTTGTTTGTGTTCAATAATTAAGCAAGCAAATGAGAACTGAACTGTGTACCTTACAAAGTAGTTCGGAACTTTGTTGTGGTTTCTGGCGAGATCATCTCGAGATCAAACAAGTTTCAGACTCTTCGACAACCGAGAATGTCTTTGTTGGAAACCGGAATACACAGTTCGTCAAAGTTATCTCCCAGCGCGGCGGTTGAAATGCAAAAGTAAGTTGTTACTTGTTTAAGTTTCAACTTAAACGAACACTATTTCCAAATTTATCCCGGATTTGAATTATTTACAGATTTTTGTCGTGATTACATTTATTTGACAATATGTAGACGATACATATAATAGAACATAATTATATAAAACTTATATATAAATCCTTTAAAAGACAAAGATAAATGCACGATATACACAATTTTTGGGGTTGCTAGACGGTGTTATAGACTTATTTCTTTCGAATATATCATTTGCAAGTGCGATAATCTAGTTGTACTTTTTAACAACATATATAATAGCGATAAAATCCCGGAGAACTGGCTGCAGTCAACATTTATTACAATCCCGAAGAAACCAAATGCCCAGATTTGTGATGACTACCGGCTAATAAGCTTGATCAATCATGTCACTAAAGCGTTCACTAAGATCATTTATAGAAGAATATATGATAAATGTATATATATATATATATATATATATATATATATATATATATATATATAGAGAGAGAGAGAGAGGGAGAGAGAGAGAGAGATCGAAAAAGAATAGAATGGATCAGACAGAAAACGAAGGTCACTGATGTAATCCACCGAATAAAATCTTTAAAATGGCAGTGAGCGGGACATTTAGCAAGAAGAACTGACAATAGATGGTCCACTAGAATTACTCTGTGGTACCCAAGAGACGTCAAGAGACCAAGAAGACGTCCAAATCTAAGATGGGACTATGACATAAGGAAACAAGCCGGTACAACATGGCACAGAAAAGCGAATATTAGACAGTCGTGGGCAGACATGAAGAACGACTATGTAAGGGAGGCTGCACCATAATTGGTAGAATACGCTGATAATGATGATGATGATGATATGATAAATGTGAGTCAAATATTGACAGATCGCAGTTTGGTTTTCGGAAAGCACTTGGAACTAGAGAAGCAATTTTCGCCCTCCAGGTGCTTATACAGCGGGGTAGAGACGTTGATAAGGACGTGTATTTGTGCTTTGTAGATTTTAGAAAACCATTTGACAATGTCAATCATGAACAATTGATAGGTATTCTGCGAAAGACAGGTATTGACGACAAGGACATTCGAATTGTGGCAAACCTATACTGGGGTCAAACAGCAAGAGCAAAAATTGGTAACGAACTCACTGAAAGCCTGCAGATCAAAAAAGGGGTCCCTCAGGGGTGTATATTATCCCCACTCCTATTCAATATGTATTCCGATGAAATATTTAACAAATGCATGGAAAATGCAAATGAGGGCATAAAAATAAACGGCGAGTTAACGAACAATATAAGATATGCCGACGACACGATGATCTTTGCCAGTACCATAGACGAATTACAACAATTAATGGAAAGACTTAATTCAGTTAGTGAGGAATACGGCCTGAGCCTCAACTTCAAGAAAACAAAGTGGATGCTGATAAGCAAAAAGCAACAACCTGCTCGACAATTACGGATAAGTAACATACTAATTGACCATGTTGAATCTTATGTTTACCTTGGCACCAACGTAAATCCAAAATGGGAACAGACCATAGAAATTAAGGCGAGAATAGAACGAGCTAGAGCAGCATTTAGCAGTATGAAAAAGCTCCTCATAAGCAAGGATTTGTCTCTTCCCCTAAAACTACGTATAGTTAAATGCTACATTTTTCCGATCTTGCTGTATGGCGTGGAGGCCTGGACGCTGACGGAGACGCTAACGAGAAAACTAGAAGCATTCGAAATGTGGGTGTACCGATGCATTCTTCGTATATCCTGGACCGAACATGTCACCAACATAGATGTACTCCAAAGAATCGGAAAGGAGAAAGAAATCGTGAATACAATTAAACAAAGAAAACTTGAATATCTAGGCCACATATTGAGACACGATAAGTACCGTCTGCTACAATTGATTGTCCAGGGAAAAATAGACAGTAAGCGAGGGCCAGGCAGGAGAAGACACTCGTGGCTCCAAAATCTGCGGAAGTGGTTCGGGCTCACATCGGTCGAACTATTCAGAAGCGCCGCAAACAAGATCAAAATTGCCATCTTAATAGCCAACGTTCGCAACGGACAGGGCACTTGAGGAAGAAGAAGTGCAATATACATTGTTATGTATTTGTAAGCAGTTTTTATTGTTTTATGTTCAATGAGGATTATTCTCAACCATCTGTTTTCCTTATAGCAATCACGTGCGACTGTTAGTCCAAATCTATTATTACTAAAATTACTATAAACGCTAAAAAAACACAAAATATATGCTAATTACAATACATCACAAATTGTACATTACATATTGGCAATTAATGGAAAAATGATAAAAGAAGTAGAAAAATATCATGGGAGCTTGGATTAATGAAACCAATGATCATAATGCAGAAATAAACAGGTCAATAGAAGTAAGAATTTATACGAATAAAGCCACTCCTAACGTGCAAAAATTTAAATTTTAAAACCAGACTACATATCATTCAATATTATCAAAGGTTTTCAAACTCTGGTTGTACGGCAGAGTCTTAAAAATATCATGTACTGATAGAATTACAAATTAAGAGGTACGGAAGGGGGTTAGTAAAAAAACAGAACTAATCACCACCATGCGAACAAAAAAAAACTAAAATATTTAAGTCAGGTGATAGGGGAGGGATAAAATTTTGAAAGTCCAATACTTATTGGTTAAAGAATCTACATAATCGGTCTCAATGCAGATCGATTGATTTATTTAGAGTAGCAAGTTCAAAATTTAAAATAGTCATTATGATTGCCAGCCACTTTTCTAAAAATATCAGTGCTTCAAACAACTACAATCATGTATAGCCAATACACCTGTTTGTGTTTCACAAACCATAAATTATCACATATACTTAAGCATGCTCAAAAGGAATGTTTTGCTGTGCTCTTTATTCTTGCCAGCTGGGCATTCTATGTACGCCAATTATGCAGTATTCATTCTGGTTTTTCAACCCTGCGTGGGTTCTAGCCTCCTCAAGAATTCCTCAAGAATTCCCCAAGCACGAATTCCCATATTTCCCACTCCTTCATCGATGTTATTAAGAAACTTTGTTTTGGGTCTTCCTCTTCTTCTCTGATCAATGGCTTATTTAGTATTAGTCCTAGATATTTGACATCATTCGTCTCTTTGAAAAATTCTGCATATATAGCGTGCATTCAAAGATTGTCTAGGTTTCATCTCCTTCTGAAATTGTCTACTTATTGTTTTCTAGGATAGACAGAAATGTTTGTCCTGATGCAGTAACTAGTAAGATAATGTTCCTTAAAGTGGACTATATTGGAATAATTACTAGATCAGACGCATAGCCTGCACCCCTGTGCGTAAAGCAGCTAGATCAGATCATTCACCAAGAATAACCACAAGTGGAGAGAACATGCTGTCCCCAGTGGGAACTCTATGACTGTTTTAGCCTCAATATCATTTCCTTGCAAATCTATTAGAATCAGCCTATTTCCCATCTTGGTTTTATCTTGTAGTATACGGCAGTGGATATCTCTTCTAATGCTACTGATTCACGAAAATAATTTGGTACTGCAGTATTAAATCCTTCTTTTCTATCTAGAAAGACGGTTAATACAATCTCTTCATTAATAATAAAGTGATTGATTGTTCAAACTACTTTGTTTAGTGCCGTTTCTGTTTTTTCTTTTTCATAGGCATGCTGGTTGTCATCAAGAGTATGATTTTTCAATGGCCTCTCCTTATTATGTTTATTAAGCATTTTTTTTATTGCCTTCAACAGAAATGAAAAAAAAACTGATAGGCCTGTATGATTTAGGTAAGGTGTTGTCTTATCGTCCTATTTTGGATGTGCGTAGCAACCTTACAGTTATCCAAGTATTTGCTATATAACCTATGTAGATAAAATTGGTTTCAAAACAATCAATATGACATCATAAAGAATGTTCTAAATAAGGGAGAGGATAACATCGATTGCTGAATACAAATGTAAGAGCTCTAACCTGTAATATAGAAGTATCTTAAACACTAACGATCCAAAAGGATATCCAAAGGTAAAAGAAAAGACTTATTAAAAATATTAAACGATTTGTTTATTAAAAATGATATCCAAATGTGAAAAACGGTTAAAAGACGATTTAGAAGAAGAGCATAAATAAATTTAGTACAAATACATAAAAAAACAACATTCCTGCTACTACATACTTCCTACCAATGAACAAGTCTTTCAAACGTCTATGTTGTGCGTGTTATTGACCATTCAAGTCACTATCACCAAGATCCTGAATTAAGAAATGAGATGTGGCAACCATGTGTCAAAGGCTACTATGAGATTTATACGAAAAACTTCTTACACTTCTGATTTACACAAAAAAGAGCACCACTAACTTATGATTTATTGGTGTTTTACCAAGAGCGAGACAAATCTTTGACAGATTCGGAAAGAACTGTATAAATTTAGGTGGAGTAAATCCTTGATAAATTTTTGAGGGCTTCTGCAAAATGGAGATGTTGCTTCGTTCCAGTCTAAATTCGCTCTCTGTTGTAGAAAGGATGCCTGGTTTTTCGGGTAGTCGTCTTTGGAGCTAGAGTCTTAAGCGCACAAAACACTAAGCACTGCTGCCAATGTTGTCATTTATATGTTTACAAAGTAGGCGAATTTTTGTCAAAAGTGGAGTTAAATACTAAATTAAAAATAGCGTTAAATAGTTTCACATGTTTCAAATGGATTTAGCTGTAAAGATCTCTGTTAGAGTGAAAAGCAATAAAGTATATAAAAACGAGAATTTTTAATTATTTATACTTTCAAACATGGCAGTTTTTAAACATTCATAGCAGTAAATAAAACAAATTTTTAATAATTGTATTTTGAGAACGAATTCCGAAGTGGAAATTGAAACGTCAATTAACGTACTTTAACCTTTAATTGCGGCTTATTCCCATTTAAATAATAATTACTAAATAATAATTACTTTAATATATACATATATATATATATATATATATATATATATATATATATATATATATATATATATATATACAGATTGAATGAAATAAATTCGGAACATAGGAATATAATGTATTTCGGCTCAATTCTGCTGTAGCTGGTTGGCCAACAAAAGATTTTCAAATAATTATATTATAAAAAATCCCATACTTCAGCGGGCTGCTGGATTCTGAACTCATAAAAATTGAAAGCTACACATAAATCTACAATTTTATTATGCTGTCAAACCAGTTATAGTCCAGGAAATGTAGCATTTAACCTCGCATTTTCGTGCGGCGTGGATTGACTCGAAATTTAACAGAAGATAGATAATAGCCTAAGGATCAAAATCTATATCGAACCAAAGTGCGCCAAAGCCTAGGGGGTGGTTGCCACCCCGTCTCCGGGGTGAAATTTTTTTTTACGTTTTAACTACAGGTTTCGATTAGAAAAGTGATTCTAAACAAAAAATGTGCTATACATTTTTTTTATAAAATGATATTTTTCAAGTTATTCGCGATTGAACGTAACAACTTTTAGACGAAAAAATCCACGTTTTTAATCGATTTTTCGCGAATAACTCGAAAATGGTGCATTCTATCAAAAAAATTGTAGAGAACAAATTTGTAGCTTTTAAAAAGACAAATACAATTACAAATACAATATCAATGTTCAGCGGTCTTCTTCAAATGCCAAATTTGAAAGATTCAATCAAAGTCAAATATCGGGAAAATGACGCATTTTTGGAAGAAACCTCACAAAACCTTTTTTAAAGAGCATAAATAGACCTTTTATAAAAAAATAAGGTCAATACCTCATTTTTTACGAAAAAATCGAGGAAAACAACACCCTAACCACCCCCATAATTAAAATCGATCTTCACCCTTCTGCAATTCCCTTTGTAGATGTATTGTTAATACGTCCAAGAAGTTTGACCCATTAAAAATGAAAAGTGAAAAAAGTTTTAGAAAAAGTGCAGCTTAAAGCGAGAAACGATTTACAATTTCATATTTTTTACCCTTCTTTTTTTAAATATGCCCAAAAATACTGAATATATGAAAAAAATAAACATTACCAAATTGTAGCTTTTTTAATGACTAAAATTATACTTTATTTAGATTTGTTGTACAATGAATATTTGGCGAGATATAGCCGTTTAAAGCATCGATTTACGATCAAGCACCATCTTTTTCGAGCCCTTTAAACTCACCCCATTTAAAAACCAAGGGTTCCAAAAAGATTTAATTTACAGATCCTTGTAGCTAATAAAAACCTCTCCAAATCGTTTTTGAAGAAACACTCTATCGTTAAAAATTAAAGGAAATACGTTAAAAAAACCAGTTAATTTTTTTCCGGAAAATTCCATTAGTACAGTACAGTACATTTCGGAGCATAATAATCTACAAAACCGGTATATTAGCTAGTGGGGCGTTATACGTTCGAAATTTTAAGCGTTCTTATTTTGAAATCCCATACAACAGAATAAAACATCTGCTCATATATCTATGGCTTGGCAATGAAAATATCAGAGCAACAGATTGGGGATGGTATTCCAAAGATGGTTTGTTATTACCCGTACGCATGAACAAACAACCTGCACACGATAAATTTTTGAAAATTATTTTTTGCCAATGCAAAAAAAGATGCGGCGTTTCATATGGGTGCAGAAAAGTTGGTTTATACTGTAACTCTTTTTGTTCTGGGTGCTCAGGTGAAGGGTGCAATAACAGTCCACCAATAATTGAAGAAGATGAGGATGACATAGATCACGATGAAGATGTAATTGATGACGAATAAAATTAATATTATAATTGTTTTACCTATAAATGTAAATATTTTTAACTAGTTATGTAAATGTATAAGAATATATGGTGCCTTTTTATGTTGATAATTGTTTTTGTATTTAATTCTACTTTTTTCAATTTATATCTTATAAATTAGTTTATAAAAACTGCAATGTTGTAAAGGGTGATTTTCAAAAGTTGAAAAGTTGCAAAATTTTGGCAAAAAATTGTTTTCACCTATAGCACTCATAACAATTGATTTTTAAGGGTTGAAAATATATGAATTTGTATTTTAAAGTATAAAAAACTTACTATTTAACTAATCCAAACCAAATTTCACTTATCTTAAGATTTGTAATATTATTTTACAATTGTTTAAAATTAAGGGTAGTTTTCACCCCTAAGAACAATCAGGGTTCATCGGCATGACATAAACTATAAAGCAGAGGGTCAGTTGAACTTAATTCCAAATTTTTATGCAAATCGTTCCAAGGTGAAATCATTTTCTTCGCATTACTATTTTTTTTATATTAATCTCTAATAAGGGTCGCTTTTTAAGGGTTGAAATATGATGGAACTCTATTCAAAAGCACGAAACTATTATTATGTAATTTATTCAAACCAAATTTTACCCATATTCAGGTTTAATATGTTATTTTATAATTTTTGACAATTAGGGGTAGTTCTCACCCCTAAGAACAATCAGGGTTCGTCGACATGACATAAACTATAAAGCAGCGGGTGAATTGAGCTTAAATCCAAATTTTTATCCAAATCGATCCAAGGCGAAATCATTTTTTTAGAATTAGTAATTTTTTACATTAATCTCTAACAAGGGTTGCTTTTTAAGGGTTAAAATATGATGGAACTCTATTCAAAAGTATAAAATAATCATTATTTAACTAATTCAAACCAAATCTTACCCATATTCAGGTTTGATATGTTATTTTATAATTTTTGAAAATTAGGGGTAGTTTTCACCCCTAAAACCATTCAGCGCACTTCGATTCGATATAGATTTTGATCCTCGGGCTATTACCTACCTTCTGCTAAAATTTCAACTGGATACATGCAGGACGAAAAAATTGCAAAGTTTTAACTTTTTTCGAGCTTCATTTCCTGAACTATTATCGCCTCCTTAGACAAACCCGTCTTACGCAAACAACTTTGTTGCGAGACAGATAGTTGAACGATATTTTATACAATGTCTATATCTAGGTATGGATTTATTTTTGTCCAAGTTTTATATTGGTCCACTATTTCAAATGCAGTTCAAACAGACATGTATTAAATTGTATGTTCCGTTTTAATTTGGTTCAATCTGTATATATATATATATATATATATATATATATATATATATATATATATATATATACATATAGAGGTCAAGGTAAATATTTTCTACTTAATATTTCTGCAACAACAGAATAAAAACGTAATATTTAAATCAACAGACTCCTTTGTTCCGAAAATACTTACAAGTTTTTTTCAAGTGGAAATACGACCTCTTTGTAAGAAGTAAAAACGAAACAATATACTACGAAAAATAAAATAGAATAGAACACAGAATTAAATTACAGGTATTCATTTTAAAGCAGAAAACAGAAAGCAATTTTCCCTTGAGCCGGAATCCTTTGGTAATTTTTTTGTGTTCAAATTCCGTGTTGTCTTTACGGAAAACAAACGCAATCAGGAACTTGGTCTCAGAGAAACTTTTTAACTCCTTCCTTTCCCTAAACGTGCAGAGAGTGCCTGCTTTGGGCATTTTGCTACGAATCTAACAACTTCCGAAAAAAAGCCGAACAGAATTTAAGTTATTTACGTCTTTCCGTCCCGTTTTTCATATAAAAAGGGTTGCAATTTATTTTGTGTCAACAACAAAGACAGGTAATGAACGTACAGAATAATACCTAATTTCCCTACTGTTATTGTTTTGTTTTTATTCTACCTTTGTCACAGATATTGTGTCATGAGTTACTTGAAACGACAATATTAATGAATTATGTGAAGTTTTTAACTCCTAAATATGTCACGCTGAACCCGTAATAAGACATATGGCAGCAAAATGTCCAGTATATCATAGACTCTTTTCAGGATAAAAATGAACAACATATTAATCCCAAAATACTTAATGGACTATTAGCAAAATGTTCATGGAGTATTAGCAAATTCTTCAGCTTTTTGTTTTCATTAACTTTCTACTAAACGTGTGTATTGAGCAAATTTCAAACGTGAATTTAAAGTGACTTTATTGTGTTACAAGTTACTTCCAAAATTTGCTTATATCGCGATGTAAAAACTTATTTCTCGGATTCAGCCATAATCTGAATTAAAGCTGGATGGAGGAAAATTATTTTGTCGAGATTGCTTTAAAATTGTAACTATTTTCATTTGAAGACAAGTGCAAGCCATTGTCAACGCATGTTAAAAAAAATGTGTGGATAAGATTTTATCTTTTGATTTAGATTTCTTCTTATAGCAAATTTTTAATCCATCAGCATGTAAGGTCACCTCCTCGCCTTAAAAAGTGTGAAGAAACAAAAAGCAATTGACAATATCTTAGTGCTTACGGACTTACAAAACTGAGCAGCCACGTCTTAATCAGGACTTTTGCGATGCCATGTTATCTTCGAGAAATTTAATTTTAAAAATATACCATGTCACTTTAATCTTATTTTTATTGAATATTTATTTGGATCTACCGATATTTTTGAAATTAAAAGTAATATCTTCAGTTAAATGTGGGTGGGCACAAAACGTCCATTCTGGGTAAATTTTGTTACTTAAGTTTTCCATGTACTTTTTCGTTGACCGACATTTATTTAGACGTTGACCTCTCCTTTTAAAGGAATTCGACTTCGTTGGAACTGAAGTTGTCACGCGCATCTTGTGCTTTGCTTCCTTATTTTATAGAAATGCGAAGGAGCTGTTAGTGCTTTTTTTATATTTTGTATTGTTTATATTTTGTTTTGTCAGCGAAACAGAAGATTGTATTTTGCCAGATCCCCACAACGAAGTTTTTGAAATTATTACCCAATAAAGGAAGAAGAAGAAGAAGTTTTTGAATTGATAATTTTCAGAATGTCAACTCAGATGTAAATCCTGTCAATCATTATGTGTTTAAAACAGAGCATACTTGGTTCACCCTCTAACAATTGGAGCTATTGATAGAAATGAAGCTGTCAAAATACTGTCAAAGACAACCATAGTGTATGAGAAGTGCAATATATATGTATGTGACAAACAAGTTAGTTTCTTAAGGTTTGAACATAAGCATTATTTATATTATAATTTCAGAAAATGCTGTGTTTTTTGCATTTTTGCATTTATAAAATTTTTAACAACTCTTTCAACTCTTAAGCAATTTTCGGGGTGGACATTTTTTACCCACCCTTGCGTTTATTAGTTTTATTGGCTATTCTTTTTTATTTTGAATATAACGTTTAAAATCAAAATCAATCGAAACCAAGGCAGACACGATCTACTCCAATACATTTTGTAGGATAAAATTTAAGGAAAAAGAGCCCCAGGACGAAGAAGAATATCCTGACTTGCTAACCTTAGAGCATGGTATAGAAAGACCTCAACACAGCTATTTCGTATAGCAACCAACAAAATGATCGCCAGGCGATAGCTAGAATGATCGCCAACGTTCGGAACGGACAGGCACCCTAAGAAGAAGAAGACAATCAAAATTACTATAGGAGTTTTTTATGGGATAATTTTTTAAATATATTACGTTATATGGTTTAGTCAAAATAAGCCACGTAATTTTTTTAATTTTTTAAGTATGTTACCAGGTGTAACGTTTGAGTTTATGATTTAATTTTAGTATAAACGAAACAAAGGTGTTTTGATTTTGACTCAGGTTGTAGTTATTTTATTTATTTGTGGTCAATTATTTAATCATTTGTCATTTTCTTTCTTCTCCTTCTAGTTGATGATATATATTGTTGTCGATCGTTGGATATCATCTTGGCTACCATATTTGCTATCGTGACTTTATTGTCAACAGCTCTAAATAATGAAGTAATGATGTTTCATACCATTGTCTTAGATTTTTCAGCCATGATGTTCTTCTTTTATCAGGACCACGTTTACCTTGGATATTTCCCTAAATGATTAAATAAAAAAATTCATATTTTTCAGAGAGTCTCATAATGTGACCGAACTATTCCAGCTTGCATCTCTTTATTATACTGACTAGATGTGTTGTTTGGTTTAGGCGTCCAAGAACCTTCTTATGACTTCTTATCTTTTCTGACATGTTTTTCTAATGCCTTCCAACGATATATCAATCTAATGTTTAGTTTATTTACTAAAGTTTCGTCATTAGTTTTAGGTTAAAACTTGGAGCCTATTTTATTTTGCAGTTTAGCTGTATTCCGTGTTTCTTATTTTTCTTTTGTCAAACTGTCTTTAAATCTAATTATTATCTATCTTTCATCTATCTGTCTTTGATATTTTATCAAAACTCTAGAATGAAGCTCCCAAACTGAGCAACATTGTCTTCGTTAACTCTCCGTGAACGATCAGCGGTCTTCGTTAGGTCTTGGTGAACAATCAGCTTTATATCATCTACTTTTGTCAGATTTTTCGTTGCAAATCTAGTTATGCTATTTTACTTATTGAGTAGAAAATATAAATAAAATACAACGCTGTATAATGATGGACGTTTATCAGTGTCACCATATACATAGTATTCTCTACTAGTCACCTAGTATAATCATATTTATAAAAGAGTACCGCTAACACTGGCAACTTTTGAATATGTTGGATGGCTTTCAAGGTGTTAAGATTCTAATAAAACATCTTGCACTTACGTATGTAGTTACTGTTGTTTAAGACATAATATGTTTATAACTTTTAGTTTCATGCTAATATAGTTACTTATCTGTATTTGTTTGAATAAAACATATTTTGATTAAAATTTTTTGTTTCTGGAAGGCAGGGGGGTAGCACATATTTAATCTTTTGTCCCAGGAAGTATCAAAACTCTAATGCCGACTCTGTCTATTTAAAATAAAATAAATAATGTTAGATATAAATAAAAAAGTAAACTAACTTAAACCACAAATTGGTATAATATATTCTACACAGAAAAATACAAAATGTTTTTAACAACACCGACTTATCCGAGTTCTTTAAGAAAACAGGAGATTTAGGTCAATTCAATTTTTTCTTGTCATATACTATAATTACCAAAAATGTTTTTTCCATAAATCTGAGCCTTTCTGTCAAATCTAAATTGCTCCACCAACCGCTATCTACTAATGACGGATCAAGACAAAAAATGAATCGTCCTTCATAAATTTGAAAGGTTTCCGTCTCCCCGTTTGTACCTACCCATAGACATCTGTAAACATTCTCAATTTTCCCCGTGAGAATACAAAGTTTGTAACACAAAAAAGTTGACAAAACCAATTTACAACAAATTTTTATTCGGAAGTGGCATCTAAGGAGTTGTAATTCCTTTTATTACCCGCCATCGAAGGGACGGACACTTTGGAGAGTTGGGCTGGGAGTTAGATTCATTTAGTTATAACCGAATTAAAAGCATCTGAGGAACGAATTAAAACCTAAGTTTGGTTGCTTTTAATGAAGAAATGCCTGATGTAATTTCTAAAAAGTTTTATTACTTATCTTAGACATAGTTATTACACGATATTTTCTTGAACCCAATTATATTAAATAATGAGCAATAATTAAGAAAACGTTTAATTACTTTTGTCATCTAATAGAAACTGGTAAAAACTGTTCATTTTGGTTAATATATATATATATATATATATCTATATATATATATATATATATATATATATATAAAGTAGTTAGGTATTATTGACTGACACGTTATGTAAAATAAAGTTTTATTTTGAGGATGCAGTCATTTAAGCAGGGAAGGATAAGTTAAACTGTTTGTTCTTAAATCAAGCTTTCGCAAAATTTATTTGCTTCATCAGGATATGCTAAAATATGTTATGGTAAATACAATGAAATTAGAATTAAAAAACATTGTATAAAACTAATATAAAAACTTACAACATGAGGTTAAACCATAAATAAGTTTGACATAAATCAAACATTATTATAATAATCAATGTCATAATATATTCAAAATTAAAATATTGTACTTACATAAAAATATAATTTAGATAAGTTAAGAATGTTTTATGAATTTAATAATTTAATGGTTTAACCTCATGTTGTAAGTTTTTATATTAGTTTTATACAATGTTTTTTAATTCTAATTTCATTGTATTTACCATAACATATTTTAGCATATCCTGATGAAGCAAATAAATTTTGCGAAAGCTTGATTTAAGAACAAAGAGTTAACTTATCCTGCCCTACTTAAACAACTGCATCCTCAAAATAAAACTTTATTTTAAATATATATATATATATATATATATATATATTATATATATATATATATATATATATATATATATATATATAGTTAGTTTTTCGTTATCGACCATTAAAATAAATGTATATTATCAGGCTTTTTGGTCAGAAAATTAAACGATTTTTTTCTCATAAACTCAATATTTCGCCATTTATGGCTTTTTCTAGAGCGCACTAAAAAATTATTTATTGATAGAATAAAAAAATAACATAACATAAAAGAACTTACAGATGTAATCGTTCAAACAGCGTAGCACAAACACAACATCTTGAGTGACAGACTAAAAATATTAAAACACAAACACATCTTCATGAGTGACAAACTAAAATTCAACTAAAATATTGTAATACCTGATTTTGTTTATTGTCCTGCAATTTAATCAGTGACGTGCAGAAACTGGACAGAGGGCTGGACACTTAAAACGAGGGATATAAACAGATTCGTAGCTTTCGAAATGTGGCTTTATCGCCGTATCCTAAAAATACTATGGACAGCGAAAATCACAAATATAGATGTCCTTACGAGCATAAACCAAGAACGCCAACTTTTCGAAACCATCAAGAAAAGGAAAACGGCGTATCTATATCACATCATGCGAAATGAAAAATACCAGTTCCTCCAACTGATTCCTTGCACATTTACGACAATTTACAAAAAATTTTTTCTATTAACCCATTTGAACCTACCGTCCTTTATAAAGGCCAGAAGGTTTCTTCTAATACATTACAAACTTAAACTTTTCAAACGTAGATGCCGTATTCGTTTTACAATCCTAAATTATCATAATAATATTACCCATCGAATCTTATTATGATTCATTTAGTAAATAATTTCCAGTGTGTCAGGGAGTTTTTGTGTAGGAGTGATTTCAGCTACTTGAAATGGGTAAAGCTAGGTAAGCTATTATTGTTTTGTTCATAATTAGTGATGTCGGATCGTGATAAAATATAAAGTATAGAGATGAAATAATTATATAACGCATATACAAAACCATTTTTGTCGATAATAATATAATGACAGGAGCTCAAAGTATCATGTTCTTTTAAAAGGCCATTAGGACAATCAGCGTCTATAGTGTTCTGTATTACTAATAAATATTTTTTTATTTTTCTGCCGTGCGTACTGGAAAAAGCCCCTTAGGCTAGCGCAGCTACTTGAATAAATAGAAAAAGAAGATATTGACGTTCCAGATAGCATTGCAATTTTGCCTCCTAAAAATGCTAATGATGACGTTACCGATAAGGATTCGGGTGAAGAAGATAACGTTGATATTGAGAATTTACCTGGATGTCAACTAAGGGCAGAGTGGCAAGTTAATCTACCAAATCAATGTGATTCAGATGATGATACGTCATTAGCAGACTTTGTTGAACACAAACCTAAGAAATTTAAAAAATTCAAGTACTCAAAACGAGATTTACAATCGAATTTCTCTACATGGATTCCAATTTAATCCGTAAACAATTGTTTATGACTGATATAGGTAAGCAAATTACGGAAGATAGTAATACATATGCCCAACAAAAAAAAACTGTAGGTGATATATCTACGGATGAAATATTCTGCTTCATTGGTATATTACTGCTTAGTGGTTATTGCTCTGTTGCTAGAAGAAAAATGCAGTGGCAAAATTCTGATGATACACATAATAAAATAGTTTTTCAGCTATATCCAGAGATCGATTTCAATATATTATGACACACATTCACTGCAATGATAACACCCAAGCAAGATAAGTTCTCTAAAATGAGACCAGTCTTCGAATATCTGAACAAAAATTCTTCGAATATGCTCCAATAGAAGAAAACCACAGTATAGATGAAGCTATGGCGCCCTATTTTGGACGCCATAGTTGCAAACAATTCATCCGTAGAAAGCCCATTCGCTGAGCCTACAAGTTTTAGGTTGGAGCAACAAGACTTGGATATATCATTTATTTTGATTCATATCAGGGAGCATCTTCAACTCTACCACCAAAATATAGTCATTTAGATTTAGGGTCAAGTGTTGTTCTTACATACGCCGATGTTTTACAGAAGATGCCATTTGCTCCATTTCATTTGCTTTTTGATAACTACTTCACATCTTTGTCTCTCCCTGAAAGAATTAAAGTTCAGAAACGTAAATAGTACAGGTACCATAAGAGTAAATATAAATCCAGAATGTCCCCTAAAAACAATAAAAGAGATGAAAAAACTGGAGAGAGGTGCTTTGGGTTATTTCATGTTAGATGATGATAGTATAATATATAGTTGGAATGATAATGGTGTCGATACTTTTACATCTTCAATTTTCCCTCTAAATAAAGTAAAACGATTTTCACAATCCGAGAAGAAGCATATATACTAAAATCAACCTAAGCCCATACAGCTCTACAACGAAAACATGGGTGCAACACATGCAAAACATTTAGCAACCTATCAAGAAAAGCAACGAAGATGCGTAAACTGCCATAAAAGGGCAAATTTAATTTGTCATAAGTGTAATGTTATCCTTCGTCCTAAAGAATGCTTTTATAATTATAACACTCAACGAATACAAATTGTACTTGCTGATAAATAAATATTTTTGGAAATACAAATTTTTTCATTTAAAGTAACTGATAGTACTACTGTCCTTTTAAAAGAACACCAAATTGTGGCCAATCTGGAGGTCGGATATTTTTCCCTGACTTTTAAAGCCTTTTTAATCACTAATTAATATATACATTCAGGTTTAAACAAAAAAAAATTTCAGGTCTAAATGGGTTAAGGTGTAAGGGATCGAACCAACATTGATAATACCATAACCCAAATGTTAACCTCACCTGCTTGAGCGGTGACAATTGGTCACTACATTCTAAACTAAAAGTGCATAAAGCAGCACACTCTGACAGTATTCCGCCAGAGTTCTTAAAAGTTTGCACAATGACAAAAACAGAGCTAATCACACCATTCTTGTAAAGGGCCTGAAAATAACAGAAATAAAGAAAAGTTCCTCAGAGAATAGAAAACAGGACTTATAATAAAAGTTCTAAAAACGAGTTACAACAGATATTGCTAAAACTGAAGAGGACTCGCACTTCTTAATACCATGAATAAATTAACAGCATTAATTATAAAAAACCGATTGAGAAATAGTTTAGAACCAATATTAAGTAAGGAACAAGCAGGCTTCAGACCAAACTGATCATGCATAGACCAAATTAACACTTTAAGAGTAATCGTAGAACAGCCGTGTACATATGTATTACGCTGATGATATATGTCTCTTAGTATATACAAAACACGACATCCGAGTAAAAATAGACAGATTTCAAGAAGAATTAAAGAAGGTTTGTCTAGAAATTAATATTAACAAAACCAAAAAAATGAGATTTATCACAAAAAAAACAACCAGCATATTGTAAACAATAACCAGGAAATTGAAAGAGTGCTGAAATTTGTATATTTGAGTATAACATAATTGAGTGTAACAGTGGTACAGAGTGCGCAGGAAATACTCGTAATTACTAAGGCTCGTAATGCATACAATATGTTTACTAACCATATACAGAAATAACCAGAAATCCAGGATATACTTAACTCAGATGCAATTAAAAATCTTTAACACAAAGTGCTGTGAAACGTGCAAAATATTATCAGTACTCATAGTATACCAATTACAAGTTGTTATCAATAGATCATTACGAAAAAGTCATAATATAAGAACCAGGCTAACCAAAAAAATGTCATAAAGCAAATAAGGTTAAGGGAATGAAGATGAAATATTCCGTAGAATCTCAGATAAAATTGCCACGACTGCGCTGGACTGGAATCCGACGGAAGGTCGACGGAAAGTAGGCAGGCCTAAAAAAACTTTAAAAAAGGACAATACTGGATGAAGAGAAAGAATTGAGAAAATCCTAGCTTGAAATCAAAGCACTAGCGAGAAATAGAATTTACTGGAGACACCATATGAAAGCTCTACATCAAGTCTTATGTCTAAAGGGCAAATAATATGCAACTTTCATTTTAATTAATAATTTGCATTTAATTTGTGAATTAATAAAATTTGCATTTTTTTAACACTTCGGGTATTTATTTGGATATTTTATCAAATTTACCTGAGCCTTGTCCTGTGAGCCGTTTAAAGTCTATGCAATTGCAGTTATAAATATTCACGATATTTCTACCTGGAGGCATTCCAAAGGTGTTCCTATTTATCGTCATCTTTATTGTCTGTGATTTTAGTTTAACAATAGGTCTATATTCTCGACAAATTTACTATCGTAAATCTCTTAATTTGAAGAACAAAGATGTATCAATGTGTCGAAAGAGAAAACCAAATGACAAGTGTATACTACCAGTGACTACATACGGATTTGATACCATACCCTTTAAAAAGAAAACTAGAAGAGCAATGGAGGGAGCAGAAATCCATGCTCAGAATTAGTTTGAGAGACAGGATTTGAAATACCGACATTCGATACAGAAAAATGGATGCAAGGAATAAGAAACAGAAGACCATTAGAGAACAGGAAAGGAGCAGTCAGACCACAGAAGATATAGACGGATGATATCAACCATATCGTAGGCAACAAATGGATGAAAATTGCTAAGACGAGACATCAATGGAAACAAATAAAGACGAGCTATGTACAGCAGTAGACAGAAATGAGCAAAAGAAGAAAAATAATAATATTGTATTCAATCTCTAAATTTATATTTATTTATTTTATTTTGGGTATAACTATTTTAACAAAATTATATAATAATAATTTGGGTCGGAACATAGCACAATTTGTGCTATACATGTGAAAATATATCCCTTATAGCTTTTAGATCCTTTTAAATTGAAGACCTGTGTAACATTTTTACGTAAAATTGTTAATTTTTTGCAGATAGACTGGGGTAGTAGAACTTTTTCGTTGCTTCGAAAGTCACTGTCACCTTGACGCAAGACTCCTGGGTATCTTCTTCTTCTTCGCGTGCCACATCAGATTTATCCGACGTTGGCGATTACCATTGCGAAGGCTTCTCGATCTTCTGCAATATGGAATAATTGTCCTGCATTTGGTATCTGAGTCCACTCACGAATGTTTTTTAACCAAGAAACTTGTTTTCTTCCTACACCTCTACGGCCCTCTTATTTTGCCTTTAAGGATCAGTTGTAAAATTTTATATCGACTTCCCCTTACTATACGTCCCAGATAAGACATTTTTCGAGGTTTAACAATCTTTAGCAGTTCTCTGTCTTTGTTGAGGCTCCTTAGTACTTCTTCATTAGTTTTTCTTTTAGTTTATTCATGATCAATACTTTTAGACTCCACACTTCTGCACTGTACAAAAGTACAGACCAAACATAGCACTTAACCATTCTTTGCCTTAGTTCTAAACTGAAACTAAAACTCCTGTGTATACCAGAGTCAAATAAAAGGCCGATTTGCTGTATCTGTTGATTACAATACAACCAGGGTACAACAGAAAAATTTTTAATAACTTAATTTTTTTTAAAGTAGTAAAATTATTATTAAGTCATCCAATTTAAGTAAACTCGTATAAAATCACGAGATAGAAGATATCATGGTGGAGCCATCACCTCTTTTGGTTTATAGACCCGGCAAAGTCGGTTGAATGGTTCATCATTTAACCAAACCCATGTCTATCGATCTGGCCTAATTTGGCTGGTCTGTTGGTCCCTGGTCCGATCAAGAAAGCAACAAAGTAGCAGCCTAAGGCTCTTTTAACCATCATATCTAGAATGCGCCATTCCTCCCAATAAATACTGGTGTCGCCACTGATAGCTTTCCAAAAACGAACTTTAAAAATTTATTATTAAAAAATTAAAGAAGTTTAAAAGAAATTCTCAAACGTAAAACAGAAATGCACAACACAGTATATATAAGATGAAGTTTAAAATAACCCTAACTAGAAGAACTTAGCTTCCTATCGAAGCAACAAGCCACTATGAATACTTGAAAATGATTCTTATAAGCCTCTTATTCAGATTTCATACGGTAGCTAGGAATTCGTATGCTCCCTTGAATTGCCTTAGTAATTAAGTTTCTAATGACCAACTTTGAAAGATTGAGAATTCTTTGAATTCTAAAATTCTCGTGACACCATGTACCTGTAGCTCCGATCATAAAAGGTGCCATGTAAATAATTTTCCCTGGATATTAGGTCTGCATGGTCTGAAAAAATCGGACTTCTGTATATGTGACCACTTTGTGATTGACAGTCACATCTAGGTGCTCAGGATTCTCCCAACTGACAGCAACGTCTGCAGCAAGTACCTGGTCACCCAGCTGTATAACAAGATCAGGTATATTTAGTGCCCTATCGTTACACCTTATATATGACTCTACGTATACGATCCACCGTCTTTCATCAGCTATTTCTGTAAAACATGGCTTGAAGGGATGTCTTTTGTTGGTAAGAGGTTTCCTCTTAGTTGAGCTGCCTTCTCCAAATTTTTTCCCAAACAGTAGGGTGATGGATTGTTGATTCAAGTAGAGTTTTCGTGGCATGTGAAGAAGTTTGCGTTAGACCGTTATCACTATAACTGTTCTCGACTCTGGTACATGAATGATTATAGCAATCGTGTCCAGCTCTTTTTCTTTAATGAGGAGCACGTGTGGTTGAGAGACAGAATCTTTCGAGCAGGTTACAGATGGTCCTATCAAAGTCATTTAACACTGATGTCGGGACAGTCGGGCTTTGTAGATTATCTATATATCTTAGTAACAAGTAGGTATTCACAATAAACAATGTCTGCTGCAGTTTCAGTACAGCTCGACAAATTTAAAAGAGTTGTGTCTCCAGCTCGTTGAAAGCTACCCTGGTCTGACCAAGTGCAATATACCATTGACCTAGGTAACCGATTAGCTCACTCAGCATCATCTGCCTAGTTTTCTCGTTTTGAAGAAAGAAGAGGCACCGCATAACAGAGTAAGAGTGCATATTACCTCGGTTAACATTAACCGTGATAGCTGCACTCTTACCAGCGTTTGTTGCAATTCCTCTCTTCTTGAAGAACTCGACAGATTTCCGGAGATGGGAGATCCTATCTTTGGCCGACTCGGATAGCAGGATTAAATCATTAGCATATCCTAACACTGCGATCTTTCTATCATCCAGGCATATCTTTCGAAAGCTTACAGATCAACTCTTTGATCACCATATTGAATAAGTAGATGGACAAGGGCTCACCCTGTTTTACACTTCTACTTATTCTGTTTTTTGTTGAGTTACTACCGGCGATGGTGACACTCGTAACGCAGTTCTTGTATGAGTCCGTCACCTATCGCTTAAATGTACCATCTACCCCGAAGCGATTCATTGCTTGTTGTGTTCATCGTATCGAAGGCTTTTCTGAGATTAATCGAAATTATATTATACAGATATATGTCTCCTGTTCTCTCTTTGATTACGATCTAAAGCATTAGGTTATTTAACTTTAAATAGTTTAATTTGAAAAATGCATTGGGAAGTTATTGAATGTACAAGAAATCACAGCATTCGTAATAATTATTTACTTAATTTTGGTATATTTAAAAATACCCTTTATTACTTTTACGTTTGTGTTAGATAAAAACATACGACAGTTATTTTTCACTAAAATAAAAAGATTAATAGTACATAAAAGAGATGCTGCCATTTATATGGTAATAACACGTCTCGTCATACCAAAAACGCCAAGTTTTAAATTAGTAATTTTGAAAATGTTTGTGCAACGTGCGAATTTATCTAAAGTTTATAATGTACCCGACACACATTACCTCTCATACGTGGCTTATCTATAGAGTAACGTGTGTTGAGTTTACACCCTCTTCGTTCGTTTCGTTCCGGAATTTTGTTCACTATTCGCGCTTCTTCTTATTATGTTGAGTTAATCAATAATTTTGCAGCTTACTTCGGATGTTTGATGAGCTCATTACTAATTCATAGACATTCCACTTTACCTCTTCCTTTATGGATTCCTCGAAGTTGTTGTTTAAGTAAATCTATTACTATAAGAACCACGCGAACGTTCCGTAGTAAGAAATATTTTTTTCTCTTTTTAACTCGTTATTAGTCGCTATATAAGATTTTCTCTCACGGTTTTAGATTATGAAGGCAGGTTTACACGTATTAAGTAACTAGAGCTAGTCACACTGGGATACCAGTGCTTGATTAGGACAGCGCTGGATATTCACGTTCACACATATTTCGTAACTGACGCCAGTTCCTACTTTGTGAAGTCAGCCGTTTACTGTACTCTTCATAGGTACGTTAACGACTGGAATGATGTGTTTACACTTGTCTACAACCGCTGACGTGGGGTTTAAAAGAACGTGGACGGGGGCAATTAGCATGAAAAATAGTTCAGTTCTCTAATCGAAACCGCACAAAAAAGTGTTTACATGATGCTGCTATTAAGGCAGGTTTACACGTATCCAGTAACTGGCGCCAGTCTTACTGGCATTCCAGTGCTTGACTAGGACAGCGCTGGACAGGTAAGTTTACACGTATTAGTAGCTGGCGCCAGTCTCACTGTCACGTCTGTTCCTACTATGTGAAGTCAGTCGTTTGTCAGTGACATTTGCCAGTGTCGTGTCGTGTTACTTTTGTAAAAATGGAGCTACAGCAAAAGCAGTTGTTGAAAAGAAAATGTGTTAAGAAAATGTTCGTCCTGTTAAGGAAGGAAGCTGAATAATATGTTGGAAGAAGTGGTAAAGGAAAAACGATTGTGGGTAAGAAAATGGATCAGTGATAGATCTATAACAAGAGCTTCGTTTTTCTTGTTAAAACAACTAAGAGTAGAGGATCCCACTGAGTACAGGTTGGCGTTACGACTTACGTCAGAAAATTTTGACCAACTACTTTCTCTAATAGAAAGTTCTATTCAGTATCAAGATACCGTAATAAGAGAGGCATTACCTGCAAAAATAAAACTTGAAGTAACATTGACTTATTTAGCTACTGGAATGTTTTACCGAAGCCTGAGTCACTTGTACCGTGTGCCCAAACCTACTATCTCAAAATTTATACCCAAAGTGTGCAGGGGAATTTATGCAGCATTAAAACAATATATTAAGGAGTGAGACAAGGTTGTATGTTGTCGCCTTTACTTTTTAACTTATATTCGGAGGAAATATTTAAGGAAGCCTTAATGGAGACAACCGAAGGTATTATTGTGATCAACAGACTTGTGATCAGTATGGATTAAAACTCAACGTTAAGAAAACTAAATATATGATAGTTAGCAAACAAAATTATATACATGATGACGGTATAAAAGTCGGAGATGCCACACTGGACAGAGTAGAGAAACTCGTGTATCTCGGCAGTAATATCAATGAGAGTTGGGATCCAACCGCAGAAATTGAAAGCCGAATAGAACAAGCCCGAGCTGCCTTTGTAAAAATGAGAAACGTACTTTGCAGTCATGATCTTAGCATTGACCTTAGAGTTCGTATGATATCTTGCTACATCTTTCCTGTCCTGCTGTATGAAGTAGAAGCGTGGACCCTAACTGAGGCTATGCTTAAACGCTTGACAGCTTTTGAGATGTGGGTATACAGACGACTACTGAAAATAAGCTGGGTCGACAGAGTTAGAAATGAGGAGGTCCTTAGACGGCTGAACCAAACAACACAACTGGTCAATATAATAAAGAAACGCAAGCTGGAATACTTCGGTCATATTATGAGACACCCTGAAAAATATGATCTTTTACATCTGATCATTCAGGGAAAAATCCAAGGTAATCGTGGTCCTGGTAGAAGAAGAACATCATGGCTGAAAAATCTAAGGCAATGGTATGGAAAATCAACTACATCGTTATTTAGAGCTGCTGTCAATAAAGTCACGATAGCGAATATGGTAGCCAACATGATATCCAACGATCAATAACGGTCATGGAACTAGAAGAAGAAGAAGAAAGTATTTATTAATTTTATTTACAATTGGCAATATTATAAGCTATTTTAATGAGACCACTAGCGTCTTCTGCTTCGTCAAGGCTTTCAATAGGTGATGGAACACTGCAGCAGTCATCCTTGCAGTGGGAAGTAAAAGTCGATGAAGTTGCAGTACTGGATGGACTACCTTCTGACAGTGCACAACTTGCAACTAGCGGGAAGCATGGTGGATAATTTCTCAAAGATATAGGATCCCATTTAAATTGAGTATTTGGAAGTTGCTGCATCGATTTTGGAAATTGTTGCATACATTCAGAAAACTGCGAATTTTGATTAGCATTTAACTTTTTCGCTCGTATGTCAGCAAGTCTGCATTGACTCAGTATGCTCTGTATCTTTTCCTGGGCAATTGTTGCCTGTTCATCTGATAACTTTTATAATTGTGATGCAACTCTCTTTCCAAATATTTCAAGGTCGTTTGGTTCCACTATCGGCATATTATCCTCTTGCATATTTTTTAAATCCTTAATCATTAAGGCCATTTGAGATAATTTGCTGCGTTTAGATTTTGGAGGCGGTGTTAGTTTGTCTGCAGATGACCCATCTACGGAACGTGGTGTACGTGGAAGAGGAGCTTGATTCTCATTTTCAGAACATAATGTACCTGGCTGTTCAACCTGAGATTCATTTTGCGGTCCAGCTGAAATTGGACCAACGTGATTTTCAGATAAATTGTCATCATTGTTATTTTGTGTGTTATCCTGAAACAAAAGAAATAAAAAATAAAAACTTAAAAAAACAAGCAATTAAGTTATGACATTTATATTTTAGGTTGTTAATACAGAAAAGGAATGGAATATGATCGAATGTGGATTTAGAAGAAAATGGAATTTCCCTTTTTGTTATGGTGCGATAGACGGAAAGCATGTGCTAATTAAAAGTCCTCCAAAAAGTGGAAGTCAATTTTTTAATTACAAAAAAACAAACAGCATCATATTATTAGCAACTGCAGATCACGACTACTGCTTTTCGTATATAGATGTGGGTGTAACAGGTAGTGCCTCTGATGGAGGCGTTTTTAAGAATGTCACAGTTTACCAATCTCTGGAAGATGACTTATTGTTACCAAAAATGGAGTTATTGTTGGAGATGCAGCATTCCCATTAAAGCCATATTTAATGAAACCGTATCCAGGGGTTAATCTTAACGTAGAACAAAAAGTTTTTAACTATAGGTTATCACGTGCCAGACGTATAATAGAAAATGCTTTTGGGATCTTAGTAAGCAGATTCCGGATATTTGAGAAGTCCATACCTACTAAATTGGACACAGTAGATGCGATCGTTTGTGCTGCTTGTGCACTCCATAATTGGCTACGCAAGAAATCAAAGTCTTCTTCTTCTTTTTGTGCCACTCCTATCGGAGATTGGAAATCATCAAGGCTATTCTGACCTTGTTTACGGCTGACCTAAAGAGTTCATTAGTGGTGCAGCCAAACCACTCTCTCAAATTCCGCAACCATGACATTCTTCTACGGCCTGGATTCCGTTTTCCTTCTATTTTTCCCTGCATTATATTTTGAAGTAATGCGTATTTATGTCCTCTCATCAGGTGACCAAAATATTCGAGTTTTCTTCGCTTTAGCGTTAACAAAATCTCTGGGTCTTCTCCTATTCTTCGTATTACTTCACAGTTTGTTATTCTTTCAACCCAACTAATCTTCAGCATTCGACGGTAGCACCACATCTCGAAACTTTCAATATTTTTCATGTTGTTCTATTTGAGAGTCCAGGCCTCTACACCGTATAATAGCGTGTTAAATACATAGCCTCTCAGCATTCTTAATCGTAGAGGGATGCTTATATTTCTGTTGCAGAAGAATTTTCTAATCTTTATGAAGGTGGCCCTGGCAATTTCGATACGTCTTTTTATTTCACTGTTTTGGTCTCCAGTTTCGTTTATTAAAGTTCCCAAGTATTTGTAACTTGATACTTTTTCAACTTGAGTGCCGTTTATACTAATATACGCTGGTTGTGTCATGTTTTTACTGAAGACCATATACTTGGTTTTTTTAATATTGATATTTATACCATAATTGTTGCAAGCAATATTTATGTCTGTAAGTAATCTTTGTAATTCTTCTACTGTTCTTGCAACTAGTACAGTGTCGTCCGCGTATCGAATATTATTTACAATCTCTCCATTAATTACGATTCCTCCGTTTGCTTGTAAAAGGGCTTCCTGGCAGATGCTTTCACTATATACATTAAATAACAGAGGTGACAAAATGCAGCCCTGTCGTACTCCTCTACGTATTTCTATTGCTTGTGATGTTTCAGTTTCTATTTTGATGTTAGCTTTCTGATTCCAATATAGATTGAGAGTTATTCGCAGATCTTTATTATCTATGTCCTTCCTTTCAAGAATCTCTCTAAGCTTATCATGGCGTACTCTGTCAAACGCTTTTTCAAAATCGATAAAACACGTATGTACCTCCTGATTAACGTCTAGGCATCTTTGTGTGAGAACATTCAAACCGAAGAGAGCTTCTCGAGCACCAAGCCCTTTTCTGAACCCCATCTGTGTATTACTAATATCTGACTCCAACTTTTGATAAACTCGGTTGTGGATGATTTTTAGAAATATCTTTAGTAGGTGGCTCATTAAAGATATTGTTCGATGTTCTGAACATTCTTTAGCATTAGATTTCTTTGGCAGTGTGACGAATGTAGACAGCAGCCACTCTTGAGGTGAAATCAAAGTCTTATCTCACTCCAACTTGTATAGATAAAAAAGATGAAGATGAAAATTTTCTGGCAGGTTCATGGAGAACCGAAATTTAGTCCTCACATGGTATTGGAAATTAAGGTAGCAACCATTCATCAAATACTGCCAGAGAACGCAGGGAAAGTTACAAGATTTTTTTTTGTAAATGCCGGAAGTGTTCCTTGGCAAATTAGAAGCATACACGAAGGTTAACGTCATAATATGAATAGTTATTGTTAATTTTTGGTAAAAAATAAATATTAGAGCGGACTATTTTGATTTTGATTTACTGTTTACAATAAATGAAAAAGAAATAATAAAAGCTACTTACTAGATACTATAACTTATATAATTTTTTACGGAATGGATTTTAAAAGTTGTTATTTACAGTAACACTTGTCAACAACGGCCACTAAAAATAATTTTTTTTTTAAGTCATAGTATCATTAATGGGCATAGAAAAAATTAAAGGACATTTTAATAAATAAATTATATTTTTATTAGATAATTATTTATTGAATATAATTTATTTATTAAAGTATTCCTTAACTTTTTCTACGATTAGTAATGACAGTATGATTAAAACATGGATTTTTGGGAAAAAATGATTTTTTCAAAAATTGTTTAAACAAATTAGACTTAGATAATTATTAAATGTCTACACATATTGCATATTTGTAGTTTACACAAAAATTGTATACAAATTAAAAAAGATTAAAATCCATTTCGTAAATCACCAGATATAGAAAAGGTTAATTGTTGTAAATATCATAAATACTTACCAGTTATTCGCCTTACTGCCACATTCCTGATGAATGAATTTAATTCGTCAAACCATTTCACCTTGACGAAATGAACAGATTACTTCGATTAATTTAAAAAGTGTTTACAAGATCTATAACGCCAAATAATTAACCAAATATTTAAATATTACAAAGAAAAGTCCATTTTTTTTACGTGCCATATAAGAGTTATCCGACGTTGTCGAAGCGTTTACGCTACTGATTAACCCCTTTAGAAATTTTTATTACCCGCCTACGATCGATTTTAAATCGACATTTTTCCCCACACGCGCAGTAGTCGCTTAAAAAGGAAGATTGATCGATTTTGTGCGGAAGCGAGGCGGTCAGTTTTGGTCAGAACTCGTTAACGCAGCCACGTCAACCGGTGAAATTGTTCACCTTCAAAGTGACGGAATTGGAGTAAGGAAGATAATTTGGGGAAGAATAAAATAGAAATATTAATATCTAATTCAAAGAATCATATCTCAGTAATAAAAATAATAATAAGTAAATTTTTTAAAATCAATATTTATAAGAGTTCCACATAAAAGGAAGATTTTTTTGGCGTGCTGCAGCTCCATGTAAGTAAATCATTTCATACGTATTATCTCTTTATCATATAATCAAATTTATCATTGTATTTAGTATTTCTTTAGAGATTTATTTTTGAGTTCCGAAATAATTTAAATATAAAATTTCCTTGATTTACTTGCAAAGAACAGAAGGTCATTTTTTTTATATAGTTAAACTTAAATTCTGTTTTATTCCACGTCGTTATCATTAAGTTTTTTTGGTTCCCATTTTGTATCTAACTTTTTTGGTGGAATATAAAAAGGTTCGACAAATATTGGACAGCTTTCTATATTCTGCGCATGTTCTTTTCATGGCGCAAGCCTGTCATGTCTACGAAGTAAATTCGGAAGTTCTGACATGTTGACATAACCTAATGTTTTGATGTTTTGTTTTGGTGCAGTCAATCCATGCTGCTACACCTATTGAATTGTATTTATTAAATTAAATAATAATTTTAGATTCCGTCACTTCACTTGAGGATATTCTCTTCAGAATATTCCCTCAAGGACTAGTAACTAAATTCCTTAAACTAGTTAGCAACTTGTGTATGTAACCCGTGGATTTTGCTGTCACCCAGAGACCAGTGACTGGTTGTGGTTTTGTGCCCAGGATTCGTCTTTACAGCCATAAACTGATGTAACCGTGCCAAGAGGAATTTTCCTATGGACTTATGGGGCTGTAAAGATAAGTTGAAATCGTAGGCTTCCACGGCCAGAGTCAGAATTATAGTTTATTCGTCTTCCGGGTTTGGACCGTGTCATTTGTGAGTGACCCAAAAGTGGGTTCATCTCGACGTTTCGCTACAATTATATGTAGCTTCTTCAGGAGAACAAAGAAAAGGAAAAAAGAAAACAGAAGAACAGGAAGATGGGTAGTTAGCAACGGTAACTCAGTTACTCAACGCAACCAGAGGCGAATACTAACTACCAAGATGGGCATTTGGTCACAGTAACTCAACTACTCTAGAGTAGTTGAGTTACTGTGACCAAATGCCCATCTTGGTAGTTAGTATTCGCCTCTGGTTGCGTTGAGTAACTGAGTTACCGTTGCTAACTACCCATCTAACTTTTTTGATAATTTAATTATAAAATATTTGGGGAGGGAAAAAGGACACTTCATGTGTTATTAGGTTTTAATTAGGATTTCAAGAGTACTGACCAAACTCACTTTTGCTATAATATATTTTTTTTAATACATTTGATATACTTAATACAATTTGATATTGGGAGAGGGAAATAAATTTAATGTGGTTTTTTTTTAAATATGATGTAATGAGCATGAAGACTAACTTTTGAATGTAATATATTTAATAGAATTGTAACAGATTTATCACTTTTGATATCTTTACAATATTGTCATTAGTATCTCATATTAGTAGAACTAATTTAAATTTAAATGACTACCTTTTTGTGTTAAGACTTTGGCTACAATACGGACTATTCTTGTTGTTTACTGACATTTTATACTTTATTTGGCCAGTGGTAGTGATTATTCGTTTGTTGAGGGGCTATTAGGTCCCATTGTATGTGTACACCATCCACTACCATTGTTATTTAGCATTGCATTATATGTAAATTGTGTATACACATATACCTATATACATTTTTTTATAAATATATTTATTGTTGCTATTTTGAGTTTTATTTCAGTTCTACTAACCAGTATATAACATAGCAAAACAAGATTATTATTTAGTATTTTTGTATTTCAGAGTATTATCTCCAGATTCATTTGTTACTTCAAAATCTCAACTATCGTTGAGTTGGCGCCCTTCTTTTCTCTTCTTATTGTTCTCTTTCTATAAATTTATTCCCAGTGACCTTCTTCAGTTGTATCACGTTTGATATTACCAGGTCTCATTTCTTTCTTGTCTCATTAGCTCATTATCTCGTGTTATTGTTGTTTATATCTTTAAAGCCACAATCCAGTGCATTGAAGCTAGCCCGAACACTCACTTGAGATTAAGTGTCTCTTTGGCCATTTAACTTTGTTCCTCTGAGCTTAGCCCTCTTCCAGTTCTGGAATTTGGAAGTCTTACACTTCCTAAAATCCAATACTCCCGGAGTATTAAGCGTTTCAAGCCCATTCACAAATATTTTTTTAACTAAGAAACCTGTTTTCTTCCTATACGTATACGGCCCTCTATTTTGCCTTTAAGAATCAGTTGTAATATTTTGTATCGATTTTAGCTCACTATATATTCTAGATAAGACATTTTAAAATGTTTACCATTCTGTAGCAATTCTCTTTTTTTTTATTGGCCCGCTTTACTACTTCCTAATTCGTTATTTTAGCTGTCAATTGTATCTTCACCATCAGTCTATGAATCCTTAATATTTTGTTTCCACACTTCTGTTCTATACAGAAGTACGGACCAAATATAGCACTTAACCATTCTCTTTCTTAGTTCTAAAGTGAGAAGTTCATTGCCATGAAATGTCTTCCTTTTCATAAAAGTAGTTTTATTAATTGCTATTCTTTGTTTTATTTGTATATCTGGATCTAGTTGGCCCGTTATTACAGTTCCCAAGTAGGTAATTTTGTGAACTTTTTCAAATTGGACTCCATTTAATTGAAACTCTGCATTTGGATATGGGTTACAACTAAGACTAAAAATATGGTTTGTTTGAGTCTATTTTAATGCCCATTTCCTCTTCTACTTACGTAGAACGTATTAATCTTAATAGACTTACCCATCGAATTTACTTTTCAATTTGAAGATAATCATTTTATGCACAATGGGTCAGCCAGTTTAAAACAGATTTGTAACAAGTAATAATTATTCCATCTGATGTTCTTTAATATCATCACGGTCTCAGAGATAAGGTGAGAGGTACTAAGAGCCTTGTCCATTTCACTATCCCAGTTCCTCGTCCCGATAGCAAATGGTCACAAAAAATAAAAAAAAAACATTCTATTAAAATGAAAACCTACTGGCACAAGAGGCAAACTCAGTTATGAAAAACATGGAAAAATCTATGTGCTACTTAGTAAGCTGAAACGATAGCAAAAAATAATATATCTAGTCCCTATTACCCTTTGTCAGCAAAGATGCATGGTTCGTAGAAGACGTCGTAACAGTTTTTTTTGTATATTACATTTTTAAATTCAATCGATTTTATTAAGAAAAAAAGTAAATTAGCCCTTGACTTCCTAACTAAAAATCGATATCTAATCAAATTTTATGACGCGCGTAAATTATCAAAATATGAATGGGGAGTGAGGGAAATAAAAACTAATTCAAATTCATACTCCCGAAAAAGGGTCATAAAACTTTACAGATCTCGACAAAACTGAAAGCTATAAACTTTGTTTGAATGGAACATTTAGATTACATCGCGAACAAAACTCGTGTTTTGTTTATTATGCCTCATATCCACAAAACATACAGAGTGCTTTAACAAAGTTATTGCATGATAAGGGTAGCAGTTTTTAAAACATGAAAACTTGTTCTTTTACAATTAGTTGTCCTCTTGTAGCATATAAGACCGTAAGATAATACAGAACATAAATGAAAACATAGAAAACTTTTTGAAATTAAACCATTTACATAATAAAAGTTAAATAAAATCCTTATATTTGAATCTACAAATATCTAAAAGAATTATTTGTTGGGAGTAATGTTAATTCTTGCCTTTATAAATATATCTTATTATTATAATTAAAGCTCGGGTTATAGGCAAAATGCTTTTTTCGCGTTAAAAACGGAACTTTTGGCTTATGCAGATAAGTATTGCCAAAACTCTCAGACACGAGTTACTTTTAGAGTGCCGATATACGAGTCATAGGCAAGGGATGTTATTATCATAGTGTCATAAAAATAGTTGTTTTACTATTGTTTAACATTTTTTTAGCCCTTTTCTCTATTCGGATTGCCGAATATAGGGCTCTTCTAATTCTGGCCATTCATCTCTGTTGTCTGTAAGACATTTCCAAATTGGTCCTGCAGTTCTTTTAATATCGTCACTCCAGCGTATTTGCGGTCTTCCTCATGGCCTTTTGGCTTCATATGGCCGCCAATTCTCGATTTACTTATTTCATCGGCCATCCTTAAGACGTTGGTTATGTCCAGCCCATTTCCATTTCAGTTTAACTGCCTGTTCCTCAGCATCTTTTACTTTTGTTCTATTACGAATGTCTTCAGTGGTTTTATGGTCTTTGAAAGAGATACCCAGCATCTGTCGTTCCATAGCTCTCTCTCATAGTCTCTGAGTTTTCCTGATCTTTTTCATGTTTATTTTAGTAAATTTCCAGGTTTGAACTCCGTATGTAAGTACAATTTTAGAAGTACGACAACTTTAAAAATGTCTAGCAGTGCAATAAGATTAGGTACCTGGAACGTTAAAAGCCTCTATGCAGCAGGCAAGCTCAGTAACTTAGTTCAAGAGATTAAACGTTTAAAAATTGATATAATGGGCATCAGTGAGCTCCACTGGCCTGGAACTGAAATATGTGAACAAGATGAAGGCAGACTATACTATTCTGGAAGTGTAGAAGATGAGACACATCATTGGAATGGAGTTGTCTTATTTATAACGTCTAAATTTAAGAAATATGTGAAAAATTTTATACCAGTGAACGACAGACTAGCAATACTCCAATTAAATAGCAAACCATTTAATGTCAATGTTATCCAGATAATATATGCCCCTACTGCAGAAAAGAAATATGATAATGATGTCAAATCATTCTATAGCCAATTAAAACAGACACTTAAAAATCTAAAAAGTAACGAAGTCACATATATTATTGGAGATTTTAACGCAAAAATTAGCCAAGGCCGAAGATCTGACCTGGTAGGTGAATATGGACTAGGGGAGAGCAATGAAAGAGGCGATAGATTATACCAGTTCTGTCAAGAACATGACATGATAATCGCAAATACATGGTTCAAATTACACAAAAGAAGGTTATACACATGAAGGGGACCAGGAGATAATTCACTACATATGATTAGAAATCAGATAGACTATATTCTGGTAAACAAGAGATTTAAGAATGGCGTCACCAGAGTAACGACATATCCTGGTGCAGATATCGGTTCAGACCATAACCCTGTAATAACTGACATCGAAGTGAAGCTCAAAAAAGTCCAAGAAAGTCTCAAAACATCAAAATTAAATATCTCAATATCCAACAAAACGTTAATAAAAAATAACTTTGATCTAAAATAACAATGAGCTAAAGAAATCAATAAATGAAAACAACACAGAAATATGGAACACATATAAAGATCTTACCTTGAAAGTAATAGAAAAATATTCAACAACGTTACACATTCACAAAAAACAACAATGGATGACTGATGAAATCCTGGAATTATTGGAGCAGAGAAGGAAACTGAAAGGTAACAAGACAGAATATAAGGAAAAACAGAAACTAATTAAACAAAAAATAATACTTTATCATAAGAAAACTCCACATACTATATCCGATTCGTCGGGAAAAATGATAATAGACGGACATGAAATTCGAACAACCTGGTGTAATTATATAAGTGAACTGTATAATGATGATAGACCCGAAGAACCGAAGACTTTAGTTGAAGGTGAAGGACCAGAAATACTAAAATCAGAAATACTGCATGCTATAAAGTTAGCAAGGAACAAGAAAGCCGTTGGCCCTGATAACATACCGACAGAGATGTTAAAGCTTATAAATGAGGAGAACATTGGAATACTGGTCAAACTTTTCAATGATGTTTATTCGACTTGTGATATCCCTGAAGATTGGTTTAAGTCCGAACACTACCATAAAAACAACGTCCGAAAAACTGTAGCGATTATAGAATGATAAGCCTTATGAGCCATACTTTGAAAATATTTCTACGCATTATCCACAGTAGAATCAGAGATAAATGTGAATCAGGATGAAACAGAATTTGGCTTCAGAAATGGACTGGGAACTCGGGACGCCCTCTTTGCACTAAATGTATTACTGCAGAAATGTCGAGATCAAAGGAAAGACATCTTTGCTGTATTTATTGACTATGAAAAGGCCTTTGATCGAGTACAGCATCACAAATTAATTACAATATTAAAAGATAAAGGAGTTGATGGTCAAGACATACGATTCATAGAAAAGTTATACTGGCGTCAAACAGCGACAGCTTGCATAAACGGAAAATCAACAGAAATATGTAAAATACAAAGAGGTGTCAGACAGGGTTGTATACTATCCCCACTGTTATTTAATTTATATTCAGATAGAATATTTAAAGAAGCGCTGCATAATTTGGAATGTGGCGTGAAAGTTAATGGAATTCTGATAAATACAATCAGATATGCAGACGATACAGTTATTTTAAGTGATGACATGAATGGATTACAATGCCTTTTAAATGCCATTGATACAGTGGGAAGAGAGTTTGGCCTAAACATAAACTGTTCAAAAACAAAACACATGGTGTTTAGCCGTTTAGCACATCAAGATGAACGATTATATGTTGATGGTCATATAATTCAAAAGGTCTAATCTTTCTCTTATTAAACACATTGCAGATGCCACTAAGGATCCTGATTTGTTCAAAGTATATAAACAACAAAAACTTAAATATAATCGGCAATTATTACAAATTGCTGAAAAGTCAGCTTACTCTAACTTTATTACTAATTCCAATAATAAACCTAGAGACTACTGGAAAATAGTAAATGTCGAGAGAAACAACACAATAACGACACACTGAGAAGCTATCTTAGTGGAAGAAATACTCGCGGTAACACTGAGTTTTTTAGCTACTGGTACTTGTGTTCTAGTTTGCAATACCTGGGCAGAATATCAAAGCAGTTTATATCAAAGATAATTTCCGAGGTACGTAAGTCAATAATGAAAGACATTAAATATTATGCAAAGGTAAGATTCTTCTTCCTCTTTTTATATAGACATGACTCTGTCTGTTTTTCAATGTGCCTCCAGTAAGTTGTCATTCCATCGGTTTCGTGGTCTTCCTACTGATCGTCTCCTTATTGGGGAACTCTTTTGCCATCTTTACTACTCTATTTGTTGTCATTCGGCTTATATGATAGTTCCATTCTACTCTTCTATTTCTTACCCAGATTTTGAAGTTCTCCACCTTTCATCTATGTCGTATATCTGTACTTCTAGCTCTGTCCTATAGTGTCTTACCATCAATTTTTCTAAGGGTTTTCATCTCTGCTGTTTCTAACATCCTTTTTGTACTGTCAGTGTCAGGTCCTGTTTCTGCCGCGCATCTCATTATTGGTCTTATGACTGTTTTGTAAATTTTGCCTTTCGTTTCTTTCCCAATATTTTTATTTCTCCATATTGTTCCATTTAGGCAGCCTGCGCCTCTATTTGCTCTATTCACTTGATCTTCCACTTCGGTTTCGAGCTTTCCGTAGGTAGATAATGTGATGCCTAGATATTTGAACTCCATCACTTGTTATATTATCTGACCTTCCAGCTCCAATTTACATCTTAGTAAATTTGCTGTTGTAACCATGCATTTTGTCTTTATTGGGGAAATTAACATGTTAACTTTTTTGTCGGCTATATTAAATTCGTGCAGCATACGTTGTAAATCATCTTCACTTTGAGAGAGTAGTATTGCGTCGTCTTCATCGCAGATTATTTTAAGTTGTTTTTCTCCCATTTGGTATCCTTTTTTAGTTCCTAATTTTTTTATTATTTCATCCATAATCAGGTTGAACAAAGAGGACTCAGTGATTCTCCCTGTCTTATCCCATTATAAGCTTCAATAGGGTCGGTTAGTTCTTCTTCTAGTTTTACTTTTATTGTGTTGTTTTGGTAGATATTTTAGATCGTTTTGATTATTCCTAGAGGTATCTCTCTTGCCTACATTAAGTGGATAACGTCTTTTAATTTGACCCGGTCAATAGCCTTTGTAGGTAAGATTAAAAATAATATTTATAAATTGTATAACTACATTTATTTCCAAAACATGTAAAAACTCATTAGTAATTTGTAAAAGAAGAAATAAGGAATATTAGTCCTTTTTCAGTTTGTTCTATTCCTTCAGGATTTACCTCCTGCCAAGTAATTAAAGACTAGATAGTAAATCACTATAAGACGACAACCGCAGGATAACGCAATGCTGTGACTACAAATATTCCGGTATCACTATTTCACAATATGGAACATTAGACAAAGCCATATTAGATACGCTGACGATGCAGCCATTCTTGCAGAAAATTTACAAGATCTCCAAACATTACTAAATCTAGTAGGTGAAGCAAGTTATCGGAGAGGCCTTAAAATCAACATTTCAAAGACAAAGTGGAAGGCAGTTGGAAAGATCAATATAGATCAAGGTCTGATTTCTCTTAATGGAGAGGAGATCAAAAGGATAAATCATTTCAAATATCTTGGCAGCTGGTTAAATGTAAATTGTGACTTTGATTAAGAGATAATAACGAGGATCGAAATATCATGTAAGGCTTTTATGACGTGGAAACCAGTTTTTTGCAACAGAAACCTGTCGATGAATATTCGTAAGAAGCCTAACCTAACCTAACCTAACCTAACCTGTCGATGAATATTCGTAAGAAGATCCTGAAATGTTATGTGTGGTCCATCCTATTGTATGGTTGTGAGACATAGACTTTATAAACCACAATGCTAAACAAGTTAGAAGCATTCGAATTGTGGTGATATAGACGAATCCTAAAGATATCGTGGGTTTCGGACACTTCAAATGAAGATGTTCTTCAAATGATTAATTCAGAACGTCTGCTCATAAACACCATAAAGAGGAAAAAAACAGAATACTTCGGCCATATAATTAGAGGACCTAAATACCATCTACTTTGCCTTATAATACAAGGAAAAGTGGAAAGAAAGAGATGGATTGGTCGAAAGAAACTTTCATGGCTGCGTAATATTAGACAATGGTGTGGTTCCACAGTAGAAGAATTATTTCGCGCAGCAGCCGACAGAGAAAGGTTTCAGGAAATTGTAAACATAACGACGGCCAACGTCTGAATACGGACACGGCACCCAAAGAAGAAGAAGTCAAAGCCATAAGAGAGCGAAATGCGTCAAGGAGAAAAGCCATCAAAATGTTAAACAGCATTTTATGGGACCAATCCATTAGCAAAGAAAATAACAAGAGGATATATGAGACTATAGTAAAAATTATCACTTTATACAGCTGTGAGGTATAACCACTCAAAGAAAGAATACTGCCAACGCTGAAAGCGACGGAAATGGATTTTTGGAGAAGAGCCGCAGGAAGATCTAGAAAAGAAGGGATTACCAACGAACGCATTAGAGAAATAATGGGAATCAAATGGACAATCACAGATGACCTACCTATAAAACAACTTTATGATTCGGGCAGGAATAAATAAAGAACTGAGAGAAAGGGCCATAAAGGAAGACCTATGGAACAACCGGATCAAGTGGCGATTGGAAGTGGGAAAATGGCGGAGAACGTTATAAACCCACAAGTATTTAGTCATTAAAATCGCCGCTTGAGCAGGTGATGGTGCCAGAGTTGAAGTAGTATTGGCTGTATAAGTCGTATATGATATTTTCTTATACTATTTCCTTAATAGCTAATACTAGTAGGTGTATAATCTGAATAGCACATTAAAGAATTTTTCCATGCCAGCTTCAAATATAATATTAAGTATTTATTGCATTTTTGACACGAGCTAAAGTCTGTGAGTCATATTTACGCAATTTATTTTCAAAATGTTGTGTTTAGGTAGCATATGGATCAATGGTATTATTTGTAGAAGACTTAGGGTACGGACATACCGAAGATATATGGAAGTGCATGGTGGAGGTCGCGGTTGCGGCAAGTGAAAAGTAATGGATTATTTGTATTTTTTTAAATCGCCAGCTTTCGGCTCATCATATAAATAAAAAAAGCAGTACGTAGAAGAATACCTATTTAAAGAGCTTAATAAATAGCACTCAGACAGATATGCTTATATGAGAATGAGTCTGGATACATTTAGTACATTTATCATATCATCAGTATCTCTGACGAATGCCACGAATGGTCTGAAAACCACCAGTAAACTTAATAAACGTAATTTACCACGCAATCTGGCATCGACATCTCTAAATCGCATGCTAGACATCCTTGGTATGTGCAGTCTCGTAAGAAAATGAAGGTTTGTTTTGACATCGATAATCTGTATTATCGTATCTTCAGTATGACTGTTCCCTTAAGGATATTAAATGCTTCCTACATCATTGGAGATGTTTCAGTATCTACAATATTACGTATTTTTCTTTGTGCGACTTGGTTGAGTTTTTAATGTGGATGGCCGTTTAGTGGTAATTTTTTTTTCTTGGTTTACAAGGGTAGAGTGTTTTGTATCTTTGTGAGAAAATGTTCTAGTTTCTGTATTTTCCTCGTCAAGTTTTAAGTTCAACAATTTAATTTAATAATTCCATTTCAATACAACTACTAAATAAAATACCATAAAAACTAATTACCTACGATAGACATTCGACATCAAATGCAAACTATTTTGAAACAAAGACAATATACGCCTAAAATAAATAAAATAAAATCAAATGATAAAAAATAAAAAAGTGTTTCATTAATAACTGACATGATCCAGTCTCTTTTATCTCAGATTTTTCTCTTCGGTAGCTAGCTAAAAGGTTGGTTATCTTCTTCTTCAAACACACTAACAGATAAACACATTGAAACGAAGATTTCTTGCCAGCCATCCCCTTCAAGATATCTGTTATGGCAATTTGCATTTTTTGCATTAAATAGCAAATCTTTACTTTTATTAAAATCCACAAGGAAAACAATTCCTGTAGCTGGCTGTATATCACGTATCACAAAAAAAGAGGTTAATCTTTGTAAGTGGGTATATTTATTCAAAAACCCTTAAAAGGGCTACATCAAAAAAACAAACGTTTTCGGACTAAACAGTCCATCATCAGGTTTAAAATCTGCTAGGTTAAAATGCCTGAGCCACCAAAATACATGGGTAAAAACCCTTTAAATTACTTATAGTTATCAAAGATTATACATCTTGTTGTTAAAAAACTGTGATGTTCATTATTAAATTAGATATGACTTCAGGTAACATACATTGTAAAAAGTTTTGAGTTCCAGAGCCGGGGAGAAACCTCAACGCACGGAGAACAGCTGGAAACTAGAGTTTCTCTGAAAATTTCTCTGAGTTGAAAATTTACGGCCATTACCATTATCCATGATTATTTAAAGAAAAATGCACTCATTGCATTTAGTCTTCTAGTCGATAGTAAACTAAACTTGTACAGACTAGTCCACACCTCCACGTGGCAGTCACAACAAACATCCTTTGCAAGAGTTAAAAAGACCGACAAAATTTGACTCGTCTCTTACATCGTTCGCCGTAATGTTTGCCAACCTTTGCCAACATTCGCCACATAGGTGGCACGAAAAAAAGATGCTTACAAAGAACGAAATAGCAAATTAAGGCTGTTTTATTTTTATTACCGGAAAACTTATTTGGAATGTCTCAAATACTTATACTAATTAAAAAATAATCCATCATTTCAAAGTTATAATTTTAGGTTGAGATTACGCATGGTTATTAAACCTACATATTAATTACAAAACATAAAGCTTAAAAGCATCTAATTAAATTAACTGAACATACATACACAGAAAACTTTATATTTATATGTAGGTTGTATTTGGGATGGGAAACACGTTATGCAAATAAACGCGGCAGCTTACTTTTACCGCTGTGTTGAAAAGAGTTTGGATACCCTGAAATTTACTGAAATATTCTGTTTAAGCTTTTAACACATGTATGTAGCAAGTTAGACCTCAATAAGTTCTGGCTTTTATTCTAGCTTTGATTTAATTATGTTTCATTTTTTCTGTGAACGATAATCCTGATAACTGATTGTTATAAAAAAAATTTCTAATATGATCGACAATGAACATTTACAGAATAATTTAGAGTCAAATAAAATACCTTGTATATCAGTATTGGTTTATTATTTGCAGTTCAAGCATTTTTCGTAATATTGGTATTGGGGGGGGGGGGTGGGGTAAAATTTTAATAGACAGTTAAAGATAATACGTTTATTGACGTTTCAATTTCCACTTTTCGAAAATCGTTCAAACAAAATACAAACATTAGTAACTTAAACAAATTTTGTTTTTTTTGTTTAATTAAAAAACAAGTTAAAGAGAATGGTCTAGTTAGTCCATTTTCCGTCTGTAGTGGATTGAGAACTTGATATTACTGCTGCCGATCCCAAGCCCAGATAAACAAAGAGATTTGTAGCACCGGGATGCCTATAGTGTCTTCTTTAGGGCTTCCGAGGTCTTAGTCTCCCCCGGACAATACTAGAGTCCGACAAACTTAAGTTTGGGAATGCGACGTAGTGTTTTGCGCAGACGGGCGGATCGTTTTTACCAGTGGCGGATGGAAACCGGTAGCTTTAAAATAAATTTTTATAAGTATATTTAATTAAAGTGAGAATGAATTGGTCAATTTTTATTTTTATAGTTTTTAATATTTATGAAGTTTATAGTGAGGCATTCGATAAAATAATGAGTAAACTGTTAGGAGTACTTTAATAAATAACAAATTCCCCAGTACTTACAATTTATTCACATTGCCAGGAAGGAAGGATGGGTGTATTGGGAATAATGTATTTATTTTCTAAACAGTAATGATTGTAAAGACTTCTATGTTTTGTTACATGACAAAGGAATATCATACAAAAACATGTCTATTCCGGAATTTGAATCAGTATCTTCATTATCAGAAAGGCTTTTTTCGGATGAACCAGTATTAATAAAAATTGTAAGTGGTCCAGCGTAGAGTCTAATAAATGTTCTTTTGCGATTTGAGTGTTTTCATATTTTGTACGTGTTTACATATGTTAGACCACTCTTCTATTAACACTTCAGAAAATTTTGTTCTTGTTATATTTTCAACATCATTTATGTTAAATGTTGTATTATGAGTGACCACTCTACCTTTTACCAAAGCCCATATTTTTTTGATAGGGTTTAACTTCGGATGATAGGGAGGCAAGCGAATTACTTTATGTCCATGTTGTTCAAGCTCATAATCTAATACATAAACTCGTGGAAAACGTGGTTTATTGGCTTATATCATTTTTTAAAATTCCGGTTAAATTGATTTCTTTAAAGTTTTTCCACTTTGAACTGCCCAGTGGTATGGTAGAGTATGGCTGGCGTGTATATATGTTTAGTCGGTATAAACTAAGTTTCTACCCTCAGATCGAAATTGAATTAGCTTCTTTAAATATTCTACTCGTTTTAAAAGAATTTCATATTTTTCCCTAAGGGCACTCCTACTGTCTTCGGTTGTTCTCCACCTGTAATTTGTTCAAGATAATTTGAAGAATATATTATTTTCAAAAGTATGATGGTTTAAATTTCAAATGTATCGCAACATACAGAAGTGAGAAACCGGAACCGAAATAGATTATCCAAATATTTAGTACTTTTGAAAAGACACTATTCATATTCATCATAAGTTTAACTAAAACGATGCCAATAAAATATCAATTGAAATTACATTATTCATTAAAGTTTTATTTGTTCAGCTAAATAATTATTTTACTGTGTTACCTAAAGCCTAATCCAATTATGATTTTCCTTAATGATTCCTTTAACCATGGAAATCCCATTTCTTTGTTCTTTAATTTTTGATAAATACCTTCAATAAATAGAAATAGTTAAAATATTTGGAAAGTAAATCTTGTTTCGTAAGTAAGTAAAATTGTAAAGGAATTGTATCTACAGTTTTTGTTAAAAATGTATCTATATCAGTGTTTTTACTAGAAAACTGTACTACCTGGTTAACATCCAATAAAATACTCAATATATAACATGGTTAATATCCAAAAACATACCCAAAAAATACAAAATTTGAAGAAATGAAATGTCCTATGTTATGTTATTTAATAAACATGATTGTAAATTTAAATATAACATTTATTTGGGTTAGAGGCCATGTAGGTACACCAGGAAATGAAAAATTAGACTGAAATGGGAACAGCAATGGGAGAATATTGCTGAAAACTCTCAAAATACATATTTCCAGATACCCCTCACTTTATATTTAAAGATGTGAAAGTAGAAATATAAATTAGTATAACTTCAGTAATTTATACATATATAAAAAAGGAACAAACAAGAACAAAAATATCTTTAAACATAAATAAAACATACTGTGGCCGATAGACTTGTTTCCGTATCATATCTTTCACACTCACATAAGAAAATAAAATATCATTAACAATACTTACGTAAATTTCCTTAAAGGTATTAACAGATTTTCGGTTGCTTCGAAATATGCCGCCTCTTGTTTCATAAATGTAGTAACATTATAAATTATTACCTTTGCTGGGCTATTTAATCTCAGCCCTTTTGGTCCTATCTTTTTAGAAACCATATTGTTAAATAACTAAACCTAACACACTATAAATACACTAAATGACTGAATAATTCACCAATTACTACTACCAATATATATACTAATATATATACTAAGCACTAATATAAAATAAAATAATAAAATATCCAACACGATCAAAGCAACAAGTCAAACACTCTCTGCGATACACAACTATGACACTGGCAAACAGCAAACTGGCCGTTTCTATGGTAACACTAGTAAACAAGAACCAATGCGCATCGTCGATTTATGAGTCATATTCCCAAACTAAACTTTGTCGGAGTCTACACTGATCACTAACCAATGTATTGGTTAGTGGTCAGCGTAGCTGCAGGCCTTGTAGCTGGCTTCCTAAAACTTGAAAAACGGTTTACCTAAGTGATTTGATACATATGGGTGAAAAGGTAAAAAACACGGAAAGTCGGCCAAAGAATGAACAATATTTTAAGCTTTCATCTATTAGGCACAACCAATATCGCTTCTAGGTTAACCAATATACAACCGATATGTTATAGTTGTGCGGCAAATACGGTCTTGCACTACGTGGTCATAATGGGTCTGAAGAGTATGTTTTTAGAACAAGTTCATCATAAAATTCCGCACTGCCTATTTCGATTATGGCAGTTCTTAATGTTTTCTTCTAAAATTAAATGTAAATATTCTAGTGAAATATCCGGTAGCATAATCCTGTGGATATTGCTGTGGAAGTCCTACCCATTCGCAACCCTATATATCCTACCGAGATATCCACATGGATATTCTACCTAGAATACCTCATTTTTTTGACAGTAAAACGTTAAAAAATGTCTTTTCAAAACCATATTCATGTTTACTGGGATTCGTACATTTCCAAATTCATGATTTTAAAAAATGAACCAAAAACCGACACTTTGACAATCTGTAATTCAGAAACAAATGATTTTTAGTCTTAAACCACTGAAAACTTTTGATTAGCATAAACAAAGCAACCTCTGTGCAAATTTTCTATTTCCATTTAATTTTTGAGCTCCATTGCTTTTTCTCTTTAATCTCTCACAACTATCTTCGACAAGTCTTGTTTTGCTGCTCCCAACCATTTCTTCTTTGGACATCCTCTTATTTTTTTTCCATTTCTTCCTGTTTTAGTATCGTTTTAACGTTTCAGTTTTCTGGCATTCGTATAATGCGATCAGGCTCTTCGAGCTAGTATTTTTGGCCCTAAATATATGTTTTCTATAAATCCTTATTATTTCTCTATTTGCTTATGTTCGTCAAATATTCTTCGCCGTCTTTTTTCCCAGAAGATATTTCTAAGCAACTTTCTTTCCCAGAGCTATACTTTTTTCTTCCTGCTGGTTTGTAATCCACCTTTATTATTCTTTCATCTATCTCGTTTCCTTCTTTTCCTGTAGTGGTTATTACTGATAAGTATTCAAATTCTGACACTTTTTTGGAAAGTATAAAAAGCCTCTGCTCATTTCATTTTATTATATTTTCTAGCAGATTTTTGGTTCTTGCTAGTATTACCAGCTTAGAATTACCACGTCATCCGCGTACGCTACGTACTGTTACTTGCTATTTAAATTAGTCCTATTTGTGCTAATATTTGTGCTAATGCTAGGTTAAATAAATTCCTTGAAATGGAATTCCTTTCATTTAAACCTCTATTCACTGTGAACTGTCTTGAAAAGCTTTCTTCGATTGCTACCCTATTTATCGTGCTACGCGTTATTCTCACTAGTCTTATAAGCTTTTCTTTTATTTCTTATGTTCTCATAGCTTAATAAATAGCATCGTTTTTTATGGATTACGATATGAAGCCTTCTTTTTTTCTGCAATAGTGTGAACTACTCTTTTTAGTTTCTCTGGATTTCTTAACTTTTTGGTAAAAATGTTTCACCTGCTTGTTTACGTAGATTTCTTGTATAATTTCAATTGCTTTTCAAGCTGTTCTTTTTTTTCTTTATAATTTTTTTTAACTTCTCTTTTTCTGACCATATAAATTTATATCGTATTTTGGGCATTTTCTCAATTTTTATGCAGTTTTTCCCTGTTTATCCTTACCAAAGTATTTCTACATTATTCATCGAACCAGTCTTACCGTCCCTTTATATGCACTCTTCTTATATACTTTTCCGCTACTTCTGACATGGCTGTCTATAGTCTGCCATTCTTTTATTTTCTGTTTGACTGGATTCTCCAGCTTTTCATTTATTTCGTTCTACAGTATCTTTACAATCTGCTTCTCTTGAAAGTGCTCTAATTTGTAATTTATTCTACCTCTAATTTGTTCATGTACCATGTCCTTTCAGAACGTTAGTTACCATCATAGCTATCTTAATTTTATTCACCGCCACCCTAAATAGTATGCTTGTATCAACACCATACTAATCTCGCAAGTTCTTCAACCCTGAGGTTCTTCTTTTTCCTTGCATAGTATTTTGTAGCAACCTATAATTGGGGCCTCTAACAGGTTTTGGAATTATTAGTAGTTTTTGTTTTAATTTTACTATTATTAATGTATGGTCACTGTTGGTATCTGCCGCCCTTTAACTCCTGCAATGGATTATAGCCTTATCATGTTTACTACTTATTAGGACATAATCTATCTGATATTTCGCTTTTCCATCGATTGAAGTATATGTTACTTTATGAATGTCTTTATGATCAAAACTTTTGGTAGGAATTTTCATTTTGTTTTCTGTAGCAAATTCTAGAAACTTTTTCTCATCTTCGTTTAATCCCTGATGTAAACTTCGTCCTTCTGTTATTCTGTCATATATTTCCTCTTCTGCGACTTTCACATTCATTTCCTTTTCAATGATTATTTTTATATCCTATTGCTTGTATGTTCTCTACTGCTTACTTGATCGTAAAAATCTATTTTGGTTTCCAAATCTTTATCGTCAGTTGGCGCACGCACATCAGTGTTACTTATCTTATTATATTTTCCTGTTAGTTTTAAGTAACATTTTCGGTCTGATATTGGTCTACAACTGCTTTATTTGCTTTCTCGCACATCTAATCCCACTCCAAAATATGTCTTGGTCCCTCCACTCTTGAACAACGTAGGTACTCCTACCTATTTTTATTATTTTATTTCCCAGTTGTTTCGTTTCCTGCAGGACAAGGAAATCTATTGTGTATATTTTTATAATTTGGTATAATTTTTTAAAGCTTCCTGCACATAAGTATCTCTTACATTACATGCCCCTAATTTTATTATTTCCTTGGATTTATCCGTTTATGTTTTGTCTACTTTCCGGTTTTATGGTCGTATTCCTTTTCGTTGTCGTTTTGGTATCATACCTCTCCTTAAAATATAATATATATAAACCTATAAAAACAAAGTAAACTTAAGTAAAGTAAATTTTCATAAAATATATTAAATGCAGAGAATGATTAAAACAAGACTGCAACTCTTTAGCAAAAACTTATCTGCATTCCGACCTGTTTAAAACGAATGTATTTATAGGAACAACCATAGTCGGTGTTTTTCAACAACCGTCTAACCCACATTTGTTTACACATGAGGTTGGATGTGTCAAACTGTCGATCATACTGCATACTACATCAAGCAAAAATGATATAAGCCATATCCATACCCATGGAGGCGTTTGTGAACTTCTAAACCACATTCGTCAAATAATATGAAAATAGAAATTTGTAAAAATAGTCTAACCCATGTTTTCAATATAAATATGTGGGTTAGACGCTTGTTGCAAATCTTTGTAAGGGTCTTTTCGATGTGTGCACCAGATGCAAAATATTAAATTGAACAAATCTTTATTTTGACTTATTAAAAGACGAGAAACTTATTATTACACTAATATTACAATTTTATTTAAATACAATTATACCAAACTAGAGGCTTTATCTTTAATGGTAAAATACGAAAGTATATTATTTAAAACTGTGAATTTTCTATTTTGTCAGCTCGGAAATTATTGATTAAAGAAATTTTTAAATTCCTTTTATCGCCCGCCATATAGTAGACCGAAAATGTAATATAAGGTTTTGCTATTACTCGAATGTTGGAGCCATAAATTCCGACAAAAAATTGCATTATCAAATAACGAAACCAGTTGTTCATTATATAAAATATTGGAACTGTTGCTTGATAGTCAAAATTCTGGTCAGCAAAATATTGTAGAAATATGATAGGAATATTAGAGGTATGATTTAGCAATTGGGTTAAATCCTGATTTCGAGATTGATCAAGATTAAATCGAGTAGAAATTTAATCAGTAAAAGTTACGTACTATTACTAATGAACTTGAAGTAGAAGTTTTTTTGTGCATTTACCATTTTGGACGGATAGACGGTTATTGCAAAATGCCCATTTATATTTTTACAATTTTGCAAAAACCGTCTAAGCCGCTTTAAGTTATTTTTGCAATAAACTGGTTTTACTTATTTTGCTTTTGTAGGTTTTTTAGGTAGTCTGTAATTATTGAAATATAAAAATGTGAAAATAAAGCCTTAATTTCTATCAGTGAATTTCTTAAAGTAGGTAGACACAATATGCTCATTTACTCTGAACCATATATATGTGGCTTAGACTATTATTGCAGAATACCATCAAGTTTTAATATATCATCCGAAGCATTATTCTCATTTAAAATAATCATGTGAAATCAGTAAATTTCAGTCAAAACATGGGATTCTTCTAGCAAATTCCTGTCACATATTCGTTATAGGGTAGCCAAGAATTATTAACCAAAAGAGGGCTATCTGTTTAAAATTACCAGGAATGAGAGAGTGTGTCAATATTAATACCAAAAACAAGTTTCTGGGATCCCAACAGCTTTCTCTTCATAAATATCACTAGATGTCTTAAAAATCGCTTATTGTTTTCTTTCGGGTGAGTTAAATCAGGGAACTATTAAGCGAATATATCAAAGTGCACGGATTCGCTAAACTCTTATCTCCGAATTTTGTTACCACAATTACATTCCCCTAACTTTTTGTAATATCTGTCGACTCTGTACCCAAAAAGGATATCTGTCACTCCTAGAAAATCAATACTGTCTACTTACGACGCAGTCAACGAAAACACACTGTTTTCCAATAGCACGAACCAAGAACATGACTTTTGACATGACACTAACATATCACCAAAGGACAGGACAACAAGAGGAATTTTGACATACGGCGTCTAATCCATCGTAAAAATAAACAAACACCTATATACAGACCTATTATTATTTACTAAATACTAACAACATGAATACCTGATTTTATTGGAAATCAAGAATTTTGAAATCTAATAAAAACTCGACTACTAACGAGATAGGATATCAAATTAGATTTAGCACAATACAAAATAAACATATCGGGTAAAATATACATTTCAACTAATTTAATCCAGCGTCGAAATTAGATCGTGACGGAAGAATAACATTGAAAATAGCAATATCCTGTCTCGATGGCGCTCTATGGAATAAAAACATTACAAAGAAAAATAATTTAATATACAGAGTGGACCAGTCTGGAAACGCTTAACCAAATCTTAAATGAGTGATCCGCATTTTACAATAAACAGAATACGCTTACTATTTTGAAGTATCGCAGTGTATCGCTTATTTGAATACAACGCAATTGCTCTAATTATAGGGGAATAACGGTTATCAGCTCAGTGGGGAAGTTGTACGGTCTAATAATAAAAGAAATAATAGAATCAGAATACGAAGACATAGAAAAACAAAATGGATTTGTGCAGCAAGATCGTGCACTGATGGTATATTCGTTCTGCAGCAGGTAGTTGAAAAACGGAAGGCAAGGAATCTATCTACGCACCTATTGTTGGTAGATTTAGAGAAGGCATACGATACGGTACCTTTGAAAAAACTGTTTCAAACATTGACGAAAGCAGGTCTCAGTAGAGAGTATGTGAATGCTATCGCAAATATATACAAAAATGCAAGAAGGAAACTTTATATCTGAATCATTTCCAAAACCAAAGTAACTTAAACAAAGATGTGGTCTATCTCCGACCTTATTTAAAATATATATTCAATCATCGCTAGAGCAGTGGAGGAAACAAGTATCCAAAATGGGAATAGACATAGGCGGTGGTAAATGTCTAACAACTTTATTTTTCGCAGATGATCAGGTAGTCGTAGCGAATGATGAGGAAGACATAGACGACATATTTAGAAACCTAAAGAAAGAATATGAAAAATGAGGCCTTAATATGAATATGTCAAAGACAAATTATTTTAAAATCAGAGATGATAAAAAAGATCTAGAGTTAGAAATTAGAAACACAAAAGTATGCAATGAATATAAATTTCTCGGATCTATAATATTTAAAGAAGGCACTACCAAAAGAGACATCGAAAACAGAACGCAGAAGGGAAAAAAGCGGTTAATATTTGGTCTAAAAATATTAGACAAGAAACGAAATTGACAATCTATCAAACCTTGGTAGAGTCTACTATTATATTATATTATATATATTATGACTTATGGGGCAGAAGTTTGGAAGATCACGAAAAAAGATAGAAAAATAATAGAAGTAGTAGAAATGGATTTTCTAAGGACAGGGTGTGGTGTATCCAAAACAGATCATATCAGGAATGAAGATATTAGAAGGAGGACAAATACTGTATATTCCAGTGTAGACAAAATTAAAACGAGACAACTAGTATGGTATGGTCACGTGAAGCGAATGAATGAAAATAGATGGCCAAAGAAAGCTTTAAATTACATACCACAACAAAAATGAAAAAGGGCAAGGCCTTCAGTTGCCTTGGAAGAGAATGTACGACACATAATGAGAGATAGAGCCATCAAAGAAGACGAATGGATGGACGGAAAACGAGGACAGTCGAAATGCGAGAGGCGGAAGAGGCTGTAGAAACCTCGCTTATATATATATATATATATATATATATATATATAATATATATATATATATATATATATTATATATATATATATATATGTATATATTTTGAAGTATCAAGATTTCAAATTTGATGTTGCCAGATTTTCCATTTTTCTGTCATTAGTCAAACTATACATAATATAAGAATTCTTATTTAGACGACAGCAAGAAGAGAGACTTTTCAAAGGTTTCTAGCATAGTTTTCACGGACTGAACACGTAAATTACGACAAATCTGATAAAAACTCTAGTATTCCAATTTTTTTTCCCATCCGAATCGTACTTCTGCTCGGGCTCTTCAAAATAGGCCGAAGTTTCAGCGACGACTTCATCATTTATTGCGAAACGGCGTCCTCCGAGCCATTTTTTTAGGTTTGAAAACAGTAAAAAATCACTGGCGTCAAAGTCTGGGGAATACGGTGGGTTTTCAACTAATTTATAGCCCAATTTGTACAATTTTGCATGGCGGCGCCGGCGGCCGATCGGTGAACCGGTGCATTGTCTTGGTGAAAGATCACTTTTTTGCATTCCAAACCGGGGTGTCTTCGACGCAATTCGGCATCGACTCGATCCAATAATGCTGCGTAGTACTCACCGTTGATTGTTTTTTCTTTCTCCAAGTAGTAGATGTGGATGATGTCCTTCGCATCCCAGAAAACAGTCGCCATCACTTTGACGGCCGAATGTGCACTCTTTGCCTTATTTGGCGACTCTCCGCCGCGTTTAAGCCGTTGTTTCGACTGTCTTTTGTTTTCCGGTGTGTAATAATGCATCCAGGTTTTATCAACGGTGATAAATAGGCAAAAAAAAAATCATTCGGATCGCGCCGTATCATCATCAAAAGCGTCTCCGAAGTGGTCACACGTTTTTGCATTTAATCGATTGTCAGCAAACGCGGCACCCATCAAGCGGACAGCTTTTTCATGTCCAAATGATGGTGAATGATGTTGTGTACGCGTTCGTAGGAAATGTTCAGGACCTCTTTTAACTCGCGGAGCTTAATTCGCCGATCTGCCATAATCATGTCATAGACTTTGTTGATCATTTCCGGCGTGGTAACATTTGCCCTTCCGGGACAATCATCATCAAAAACACTCGTACGACCACGAACAAATTCAGATTTCCAAAATTTTACTGTTGCTAACGAAGGTGTAACTTCACCATAAACTTCGTCCAGGTCGGCTTTGATTTGCACATTCGTTTTACCCTTTTTGTGGAGGAACTTAATCACCGAATGATAATCGATTTCATCCATTTCTCCGAAAATACAAAATTTGCTTGATTTTGACGGCTGTAATAACCATACTAGTTGTTTTTAAAACTTAAAATTTTGACATACGTCATGTCATGAATGGCAAATGTCAACACCGAAACCAATTCGGTATCAACTAGCGCTATCTATTAAAGGATAGTTTAATATCAATATATATTCGTGTTAACGAACTAAGTCGTCAAATGCCGAGGTATTAATATGTCCTTAACCAAATTTTGTGCTTATTTCCCTAAAGTAATTTTAAATAAGCCATTTTTTTCTAATTAACCCTTAGAAACAATATAAAATGAATAAAGATACTTTTGGTTAGAATAAATGTTATATTTTATATTTTTAAGTTAGTGTAAAAACAACTTTTTCGAATGGCTCAACTCTGATATTAACCTTTGTTATCATTAAGTAGCCTTGTTACCTGATCTCTCATATGGAGGCACTTCAATTAAATTAATGAAGTAAATGTATTCTCAAAACGTATTGTAACTTGAATGTATTTGCTACATTAGCTGTACTTGGCACGAGAAACACGTCATATAAATAAATCCAGCAGTTCAACTTTTTCTTCTGTGTTTAGGCAAGCAAATTTCAACATGGCAGAATTTGCGGAACTTTTCTAATTAGAAAAAAATATGTTTGAAATTCGCTAATAAACTCGACTTTCAACTTAACGAGAACTTCGCCGAGGATTTTAGAATATTTGATAAAATTTTAAAAAATTATAATCCCGATAATGAGAGTTCGCCTCTTCTTTGGATAAAGAAAAAGTAATCTCTCGACACCGAAATATCCATTAATTCAAGACAAAGTTTCAGGAATTCCACTTCAACAATTTGTGTGTGCAGTCAACTGCTGTGACGTTCTAAAAACAACCCGCAAGTTGTTGCATCAGAGGATGTAAAAATTGCAAAAAATGGCTGCCTCGCTCTGGGGGAAGAAAAAATACCTTACTTTGATGTTTTGTTACTCAGAATACAAATTAAAACGCAAAGTAAGTGATGCTTTGTTTTTTAATCTTATACTTAAAAAGAAATATTTGCCCAACCTACAGTTAGCTAAATATACATGGTGAGTCACCACTAACGAGACGGAAGATTACAGCGAAACGGCAAAAGATTTTGAAACAATTTTAAATGTACTTTGAAAAATAAGGCTATTATCAAGCACAAGCTTAATAAAATCTTGCCCAAGTACTTTCGCTTAAAATAGAATATTCAGGGACATCTGAAATAAGCCAAGAAAACGTTATTTAGATGAAGGAAACGAATGGAAACTGTCATTATCCTAACACCCAAAATTAATTGTTGTTGTTTGTTTGTGTTTAAATGACTGCGGAGACTAAATCCATTCGCCAATCTTACAATTTGAGGTGTAGTGTGTGTGTGTGTGTAGAGTAATTGTCTTGATACTTAGCAAAGTCGACGTCATTGTCTTTGCTAAGAGACGCTAATTGTATCCGAACGTCTGCGGTCCCTCCGGTGTGTACCGATCACACAAGGATATAAATTATTTTCATTTATTAATTTTTTTAATAAACGAAAATTTCCACCCAGGTGGGATTCGAACTCACGACCTTTAGGTTTAAAGGCAGGCGCTCTTACCACTGAGCCACAGAGGGGGTTCCAAAATTAATTTAAACTACTAAATCTAAACCTATTTTTAAAAACTTTATTGCAGCTTCACCTCGTAGTGGACCCAGCTCGGCTGTTTAAACTTCCTGCACTAGGTATATCCATTAAAAATCTATTAATTTCATGCTTTGTTCAGCATTACTATTGTATTCTTTAACAATTTACACAACTAGCTTGCTCAGGTTCAATTGATCCACGGTTGGAGTTAATTTCACTCTTCATACCTCTGCATAATCTACATATACCAATTCCACAGTTTTATATTTCAACACCTGCCACTGTTGGTCAGTTGGTCTTTAGTAACGCTATTACATATTAGTTTTACAGTTCTCCCATTGGCTTGAGGTTTAACTGAACTACTTGAACTATACCCCATTTATACACTGCTTTCAACTTTGATTTAATTTTTAATATTTCAATTTCATAGTTAATTTTCTTCTCGTTTTTACAGTATTGACAGTAGCGCCTGGTAGACATTTTATAGTAGTCAACCACCAACTGTCCAATAGATCGTTTGGTCTATTTCTTTCATTCACACTTTATGTACACTTCATTTAGCCTCAAACCTACAACCTTATCATTACAGACGGGTGTGAGTGTGAGATCTGGATTATGCTATCTAGTTTAAATAAAAATATTCTATGTGTCATATTTCATAAGCTGATTTTCTATAGTAGTTTTAGTTGGATCTTTGGCCAATGTCAACCTATACAGAATTTTAATATGTGCTGATCACAGATCCATGACTGTGACTGCCTATCAAAGCTGTCATATGTCACATGTCACCTAATCATTTCCGCTTAGATCATTCTCCCTCCTGAAACTGACAAAGAATGTAGTGCGTAGAATCTTATAAGTAATTTTAAACTATTTGTCCTTATTTTTAGTGTAGTATTTTGTACAATTTTATGTTATTACTCATGTTTTTCACATTCTACGCTTACTAGATAGCTCATATTTGACGAAGTAAGTCTAAAACGTTAATCACAAAGAACCTTTTTTCATCCATTAAATTCGAGTTTTTATCGAAGTTAACTAATTTTCTTGATCTAAAAAACCGTTTTCTTGGCTTATTTCAGATACCCCTAAAGATGGTATTTCAAGCGAAAGTACTTGGGCAAGATTTATTTAAACTTGTGCTCGATAATACCCTTATTTTTCAAAGTTCATTTTCTCGAGCATTCAACCTTATATCAATTAATTTTAAATGTATAGTATGTAGGTTGATAAGGGCTACATTTTAAAATTATTTTGAAATACACAGGGTGTCACAATAAAGCGCAGCGTTTCAAAGTTATATTTTTTTCTATAGAACACCCTGTATTTTATTGGATTTTCTAATTGTCTGCAAAAAAGGCATAATTTCATAAGACTTCCCTATACCTATGTACAGAGTGTTCTGAGTTACGTCGAATTTTTTTAAAATACAAAACTTTAAACGAGGACTCATTCTTAATTTATTTAAGCAATTCGAATAAAATTACTCATATATCTGAATAGCTAGATATTGATCGAATGTATTACATGATTACTTATTAAACATTTAATTACAGGTTGTTCAAAATTTGTAGTTTCATTATCGGATTATTTAATGTATAATATAAGGCTTAATTTAAATAGAACACCCTGTATATTAATGAATTATTAAATTTAAAAAAATTTCTCTTTCGAATGATATACGTATGTCGTATAACTAGGACTGATAGTTTTGCCGTAATTTAAAATTTTGTTATACGGAAAATTTATAATTGTTACTGTCGGTTTTTAAACCCATCATATTGACATATTGTTATAAACGAAACCAGTGTAGTTGTAAATACATTTTTTGTAAAAAAATTAAAATTTTTATGTCTCTGGATTTGTATTCGTTGGGAATAGAATAATTAGTATTAAAATATGACGAAAAGAAAATAAAAAAAATTGTTGAAAATCTGTTGTTTTTAGATTTTCTACGATTCATCAAGTGAAAGGCAACTGCGCAGAGGTTACAGTTTTGAAAAATGACGTATATAAACTCATGGACAAATATATCCAATATTTTTAAATTTTTTTTTTGTAGTCACTATTCTTTCAAAATAATTTTAGATTACTGATTTTACTTATAGAGTAAGCTGATGTACTCATTTTTTTTTTTTAATATTTTGACGTTTATTTTCACGTTTATTCAACGTTTAGTGTCATTCGTACATTTTATAATAAAAAACCTTATTCACGTAAAGGAAAAACCATAGTAATTCGGTTATTTTTAGTTTAATCTATTAAGTTTAATTAAATACTGTTTTGATTCAAGTTAGTTTAAAACAAATTGCCACCAATTCGATACTGCGATGAAGCCCAAGCAGCACATATTGCAATTTTGTACAGGAAAATACAAACAGTAAATTGAAAATAATATAATTTACTGTTTGTATTTTGAGAACGATTTCCGAAGTGGAAAATGAAACGTCAATAAACGTATTTTTATCTTTAATTGTGACTTATTCCCAGTTAAATAGTAATTAATTTAAAATACCACAAGAAAATAGCTTCAGAACAATATTAATAATTCATCAATATACAGGGTGTACCATTTAAAATAAGTCTAATATTACACATTGAATAATCCAATAATAAAACTACAAATTTTGAACACCCTGTAAATTAATGTTTAATAATTATTCATGAAATATATTCAACCAATTTCCAACTATTTAGAGGTATAACCAATTTTATTAGAATTTCTTAAATAGGTTAGGAATGAGTCTTCGTTTAAAGCTTTACATTTTAAGAATATATCACATAACTGAGAACACACTACATAGGTATAGGGAAGTCTTATGAAACTAAACCTTATTTTTTCCCGACAATTAGAAAATGAAATAAAATATAGGGTGTCGCACAAGAAAAAATATAATTTTGATACGCCGCACTTTATTGGGACTTTTTTATTATATTTCAAATTAATTTTAAAATGTAGCTCTTATCAGCCTTCAAAGTAGAAGCTTAAAATGTTTTTAAAATCTTTTACCGTTTCGCTGTAATCTTCCGTCTATTTAGTGGTGACTCACCCTGTATAATGCACACATTTTAAAACGTACTTAAATATACATAATCTTTCTATTTATTGACTAAATATATTTTTGACAAAATTAATTTCTTGTCAAAATAAACAGTATTGATAAGTAATATTAAAAGTTTTTATTGTTTTTCTAACTGATACCCGTGGGTAGCGGGTAGGTCTCAATGATCTCATTATGAAATAGACCTATTTTAGATAAGCTACCCTGCCCACGTGAGCCTTGGTTATTCCTTCACACCTAAATCTAGGGAAGACAACGTCCAAAAAAATATCCTAACTCATAAAACCACACATCCTTTCTTATTTTTTTCATTTTGCAACCGGCATTTGGCAAAAAGCGAGTTATGGCCAATTACCCTCAAGATGGGAACAGCGATTTCCGACAGAAATCCCAGGTGGGTTGAATATTACATTTGAAATTTCCACACTGCTAAGTTGGTAGGCCCACGGAATACAAAGAGAGAGGAGCAAGAACTCTTTAATCAATTCATCTAAAAAACCACTAAGATTAAAAATTGCAACCTATAAAATCAGGACACACTTTTTACCACACTAGGGTAGAATTAAAATGTATTCAAAGAATCATTTGCTTAAGACATCATTTGTCTCGATTTTCGATTCGTGAATATTTAATTTAATAAAATCATGCATTTTTAGAAAAACTCGAAATATATAATAGCTGTATTTAGTTATAGAAAACCCCTATAAAACTGTAGTTAATTTTTTTTTTTTATTTTTTAAAAACAATTTAAAAAGTTATTAAATATAGGATGCTTTTACTTACTTACTCCGTGGCATTACAACCTTTCGTGGGTTTTAGCCGACTCGACAACATGCATCCACTGTTTTCTGTCTTGAGCAACCTCCATCCAATTCTCCACGCCCATAGTGCTTAGGTCTCATGCTATATTATCTCGCCACCGGAGACGAGGGTGTTCGCGTGGTCTCCTTTCAGTTGGGACTTCCTCCCACACCAGTCTTACTGTTGATTCGTCCGAATGTCTTCTGACGTGTCCTGCCCATTGGAGTCTTCTGGTCTTTATTTCTTTTATGATGTTGGCGTCTGGGTAAAGTTCTTCGAGCTCTTTGTTAGTTCTTATCCTATATTGTCCTGATGCTTCATCCAGCACAGGACTACAGATCTTCTTTATTGTCCACGTTTCGCTTTCATACATTACAACGGGTCGTATGATTGTTTTTTATGCCTGTATCTTCGTACGTTTTGTTAGTTGTTTCATATAGGATGTTCGATAAGAAAAAATATACCTTTGGTATAGGAGGCTTTTTATGAGCATTATGTATATTTCACATTGATTTTTATATTGTGTTGTTAATAGCTTTGTATACGTCTATAGAACAGACGAGTTTTACAAAAGTCTATGAAACAAACGATGACCTATTGATAATAAAAAATCTTATATAAAAACGAATCCAAAATTAAATAAAAAAATGTATTGAATATAATAAACTACTAGCTTTAATGTTTGTGGATTATAAAAAGGCCTATGACACTATAAATCAATAAAAAATGTTGAAAGCCTTGACAGGATGCCGAATTGACTATTGGTATATAAATATCGTTAAACACATATACCAAAACGCAACAGCTAGTGTTTTTTGGAGAGCAGTAGAGTGGGTAGCAGTAGAGTGGGTGATCGTCAAACTGAGAACTTCCCGATACAACGTATTGTGCTAATAGTTAATAAGACAGATGAGGCCAAAGAACTTTTAAAACAGCTCTACCTTTTCTCACCCGAAGGGGGATTAAAAATAAATTATATCTTTAACTTACATGAGGACAAATCTTGTAGTCAGCGAAGATATATGTGTAAAAACAAGATCCATACACCAAGTAATGCAACAGAGAAAATAGCAACAATGAAGGCAGGGCAGGTCGCGTGGCTCGAATGACAGATAACACATGGACAAAGCGAATACTGGAAGTGGGACCAAGAGATGATGACCAAAGAAGCAGAGATCGTCCACCAACACGTTCTTCTTCTTCATGTACCATGTCCTTTCAGAACGTTGGTTACCATCATAGCTATTTTAATTTTATTCACTGCCACCCTAAATAGCATGCTTGTATCTACACCATACCAATCTCGCAAGTTCTTCAACCATGAGGTTCTTCTTCGTCCTGGACTGCGTTTGCCTGCTATTTTTCCTTGCATGATATTTTGTAGCAATCTATATTTGGGACCTCTCATTACATGTCCGAAATATTCCAGCTTTCTCTGCTTGATGCTTTTTATGATCTCAGTGGTCTTGCTGAGACGTTCAAGTATTGTGGAGTTACGAATCTTCTCCACCCAGGAAACTTTTAAAATTCTTCTATAGCACCACATTTCGAAAGCCTCAAGGCGATTTAGATCGATTTTATTCACAGTCCAGGACTCGACAGCATAAAGTAAGACCGAGAACACGTAGCAGCGAAGTAGGCGGATCCTTAATGCCAATTTTAGGTCTCTGTTACATAACACCTTGGACATCCTTCTAAAAGCAGCTCTAGCCTGCTCTATTCTGGATCTAATTTCGCCGTGATTTTCTGCATTACAATTTAATTGCTGTCCAAGGTAGACGATTTTATCAACTTGCTCAAGTTTGGTATTATTTACATATATAGACGGTTTTATATTCTGTTGTTTACTTATTACAAGTATTTTGGTTTTCCTTATGTTAAGATCCAGACCTGCCTCCCTACAACTCTCAACGACACTATCAAGTAGTGTTTGCAGATCTTCTTGACTAGAAGCTAGGAGTACTGTATCGTCCGCATATCGCAAATTATTGATGACTTCGCCGTTCACAAGTATTCCTTCTTGTTTTTCAGAAAGTGCTTTTCTGAAAATTCTTTCGGAGTAAACGTTAAAAAGCAGGGGTGACAAGAGGCATCCCTGCCGTACTCCTCTTTTAATATTGAGAGCTTGTGATTCCACACCATCTACTAAAACTGATGTTGTTTGATTCCAATATAAATTTGCAATTATTCGAACATCTCTGCCGTCCAAGCCAATGTCTTTTAGAGCTTCGATCAATATAGAGTGCTTAACACGATCAAATGCCTTTTGAAAGTCAATAAAACAACAGTATATGTCTACAGATATATCACGACATCTTTGAGCAAGTACGTTCATTCCAAACAGTGCCTCTCTCGTTCCAAATCCGTTACGGAAACCAAACTGAGTGTCATCCAGGTATTCCTCACATTTATTGTAGATACGACCATGTATTACCTTCAGAAAAATTTTCAATAAGTGGTTTAACAAACTGATGGTTCTATAATCAGCACAGGTTTTTGCTGTTGTCTTCTTAGGTAGAGCTATAAACAGTGAGTTAGACCAACCATTAGGTAGTTGTCCGCTGGTATAAATGGTATTGAAAAACGAAGTTATAGCCTCTAAAACATTGCTATCCTTTATAAGCTTATATATTTCAGTTGGAATTTCATCAGGACCAGTCGCTCTGCCATCTTTTGATGATTGTATGGCCTTTATAACCTCACAGCGTGTTATTAGGGGTCCGTCGCAGTTAGTAATATCGGGAGGTGAACTACTCCTATCGTCTTCGAATAGGTTCGTGACGTAATTTTCCCATTCTTTAAGTTTGTCCTCTACTTCGAATATTACTTTACCATTTTCATCCTGTAGCAATGCATTTTGTTTCTTATTGAAGATACCAGCCGCTTCTTTTACTTTTTTATACATGTTAAACGTGTCGTATCTTTTTTCGAGTTCTTCAATGTCATGACACTGTTTGGCTAGATGTTGACTCTTTGTTTCTCGTATTTTGCGTCGAATTTCTTTTTGTATGCTATTGTAAAGTGTTTCGTTGGTTTTTGCTAGTCGCCGTTGTTCCATCAAATCCAGTATATCATCTGTCATCCAAGCCTGCTTTTTTGGCTTTGACCTGCCTTGTAAATTTCTCACACAGATTTCTTTTACTGTCGTTACGATTTTATTTAAGCCCTCATCGACGTTTTCACCAATATTTTCCCAAATTAAATTTTCGTTCAGTTGTCTTTGAACTGATTCCTTAACTTTCTCGTCTTGTAGTTGGGCTGTATCAATCTTTTTGCGAGACTTCTTTTTGATCACCTTTTTTAATTTTAATTGGGTTACAGCTACTATGGGATTGTGATCGGACCCAATGTCAGCACCTGGATAAGTTTTAACTGATTTGATGCAGTTTCTAAATCGATTTTTTATTAGAATGAAGTCGATTTGATTCCTAATAATTTTGTCCTCTGATTCTGCATTTGACTTCCAGGTGTAGAGTCTTCTCGGTGGTAGTTTAAAATGGGTATTCGATATAATGAAATCGTGTTCTTGACAGAACTGGACAAGTCGATCTCCACGTTCGTTTCTGTTTCCCAAGCCATATTCCCCCACAATGTTCAAACAGCGTCCTTTGCCGACTTTAGCGTTAAAATCTCCGAGGACTATGGTATTTTCTGCTGCTTTGACAAGATCTAGAGCATCAGTAAGATCTTTGTAGAATGCTTCTAATTTATCTTCATCACTAGATGATGTTGGGGCATAGACCTGAATTACGTGGTAATGAACGGCTTTGAACTAAATTTTAATAGCATTACTCTGTCAGATATGGGAATATAAGTTAAAACTGATTGAGCTAAGTGTTTTGCTACTACGATTGCAACTCCATTATAGTGATTGGCATCTGTATTTCCGGCATGGTACACTTGATATCCATCTACGTCACATACTCCAGATCTCGGCCATCGCATTTCGCTTATATCGAGGATGCTGATTTGCATTCTTTTCATTTCTTTTATGGCATTATATATTTTACCTGACTCAAACATGCTTCTGACGTTCCATGTGGCTATTTTGCAAGGATTTCGCATATTAACGACCTGAGAGGCCCTGCAGTCTTGAGATTGTCCTCTCTTGCCGGATCTTGGATTCCGAGATCCATGATCATTAATGTTTTGACTTAAATTATTTACAGCCATGATAGTTAAAACTAGGAGTGCCACAAGGCCTTTAATGCAGTAGTTCTCCTTTGCTTTCTGCATCCTTATGCCGTTGACTAATTTGTAGTTTTATAGTTCTTCCGCCTTCGGAATCAATTTCTCAATTCCAGGACAAAAGAGTGCCCTGCCACTTACCAACTCGTCCGCTCGAAGCCGTTGGTCAGTAAGTGGGGGATTGCTTATACCGACAATCGCTCGGACGCCAGAGCCTCGTTTGTTGTAAAGCAGGATGCACCGGATGATCAGAATCAAGATCATCACACGGGCAGGTGAGGTTGACATTTTGACAGGAGAGGCTATATATTGCGCATCACAGTCCCTTACATACCCTACCAACACGTTGGACTGACAATTTAAACATTGCCATAGGAATTGGATGCATGAGGCACAATATTAAAACAGATGGAAAATTATGAGGGAAATCTGTGTCCAGCAGTGGATAAGAGAAGAATAAATGATTATGTGGAATGAAACTTTGAATATTGAGTCGTTTTCTCTACGGACACCGACGCATATAAGATAAGCCACCCTGTATATATATAGAGATTGGTATGGTGTAGATACAAGCATGCTATTTAGGGTGGCAGTGAATAAAATTAAAATAGCTATGATGGTAACCAACGTTCTGAAAGGACATAGTACATGAAGAAGAAGAAGTATATATATATATATATATATATATATATATATATATATATATATATATATATATATATATTATATATATATTCCTGTACCCTATTTTACAATTTCACGAATTTAACATAATTTCTCTAAATACAATAGTACTAGATGAAACACTCTGATACTAATTATCCAAAAAAAAATGGACAAGGTATCTATAATTAGGTACGTGGTGATCAGACTCTGAAGTTTAAACAATGTATTTGTTGATTGCAGTAATTCAAAATGTCTCAATGAAATCAATTGGCTGTAGCAACCCCGCTAAAATTTCTACGGTCATGCCTGTGGCAACAATACCTCGGCGTTAATAGGATTATTTGCAGAAGCTGATGCTGTCAATCAGTAGACACAATAGCTTATTTTAATGAAACGTGTATAGCTCATTGAAAGTGTATTGCTCCATTGTAAATATATAGAGCTAAATCGATCGAGGCATAATGTATCAGTAGCGAATTTGCTTGCTCTTATTTCCTATACGTCATTAGCTTTCCCCTAGGATTGAGCAGGCGGAAGGAAAGATAAAAATTCAGCGAGACACATAAAAGGGAGCTTTCTCTTCATCATTTTAATTCCATGACGAGACCACCTATTACTTTTATAAACAAGCTGCTCGGTTTTGGTTGGAAGGAATGTAAAGTAACGAGCTGCTGTCATCGCTATACTTTAATTCCAATTCTTCTTCTAGTCTGCTTTTACGGAAATAGTCGTCTTCATCCTCTCGCATCAATCACGTAGTATTGAATGTGTACCAGGACTACGCGAATATATATATTCTTTCATTTATTTTGACAGCACTTGGATAGAGAAATTCTCGCTGAAATATGAATTTGAGGAATTCGATGTTATGATTTAATGTTATCGAGAAATACTCATTGCTGATTCATTTCGATGCACTTTTGTGAATACAGTTTTATTTTAACATTCATAATTAATATGATATCCACACTACACAAAGTAAATAAATCAATCAAATAAGTAAATGTTTTAACTGTTTATCTTGCTTGGTAATATCGTAGATTATTCAAACATATCGATACTGTATTTTAAGCTTCAGAAGGAAGTTAATGACAGAGTTTTATTGATAGTAAAACTATGTAATCTACTAAGATATATTTGTTTGTTCACGAAAACTATTATTGTGATGTTTTTGAATTGTCAACTGTATTCAATTGTATTCGATTGTAAGTCAATTATATTTTTATGTGGTGAAAAACCATATCTAGTACAATTAGCAAACCAATTAAAATAAATTTTAAAAATGTTTATAATATGTTCTTAAAACATTAGTTTTTATTAATAAGAAAAGTACTTTGCTTCTACTTCTTCTTTATTTAGGGATACTCTCATACTGCAGTCATACTGCAAGAAATTTCGGTAAAAGCTAGTTTTTTTAGATGAAATTTAAGAGTGTAACGAGCTCACTACTTTTTTTTATTAAAATATATCTGCCTCATTTCACCAAGTATTTTACATAAGCCATGGACATACATACCAGTTTTCTCCTTTATTTTAAATTATCTAAATAATGGTTGATTTACAACACTTATGCATTGAGAGTTTTCCTCGTTGGACATTATTCAATTACCATCCCTGTAATGGGCTTTACCTCTTGTCTGTGGGTATTTATTAAATTAGACAAAAGCCTCATGTAAACATTTTTTTATGTCTTTTTCACATGAGTTTTTTCTGTAGCCTATTTTAATCTTAATTTGTTAAAATATCTTTCTTCATTTTTTAGAATAGTTGTGAGAGCTTGAAGATTATTCTAGAACCTTGCATTACCAGTATGGTTACAAGTTTTCTAGTTTGATAATTTGGTAACTGAATAATTTGCATCCCTTAATAAAAATGAGCAAAGAAAACGAAGATAAGATGGGCGATCTCTTCTTCTTCTTCTTTAGGCTAATCCAACTTTTGACATAGGCCTCCCTGAAATCAATCCGGTGTCTTCTATTTTGCGCCACTTGCTTCCAGTTGTGTCCTCCGATCTTCTTATTGTCATCCGCCCATCACATTTGTGGTCTTTCCCTGCTTCTGTTTCCTAACCATGGTCTCCATTGTTGGATTTCGTGGTTCCATCGGTTTTAGTAGGGTAGTGTGTCCTGCGAAGCTCGGGTAGTCGGCGATATATGTACTATATTATAGAGATTCTTACATTAAATGAACTATAAAACTATGAGCTATAAAGCTCAGAACTCCAACAAGAGTTGCAGCTACAGCATTAAAGCTATGTACATGTGGTAATGGAACATGACATACTCACACATATGGGGTGTGCCCAAAGAACTGTAATGTTCAAATATTTCGCAAAATTTACATTGCATCAAAAAACTGAAAAACGTGTATTCAATATTATTATTTAAAAATCTGTTGAGTAACACCAAATATAAACTCCTACAACTTTGTGGGACAACTTTAAAATACGAACCTCACTTCTGAATTGCAGATGTGGATTCCTTTTACAAAAAATGCAACTTAAACTTGAGATATTGTTTCAAATTGTTTATAGATAAGGCTATAAAAAAACAATTTATTCTTGATACACTAAGCAAATTGGGGAAACGGTCTAATATCTTCGGAAATTCACTGTTAAATGAAAAACCAAGTTTTTAACATTTGTCAAAAATATATCAAATGACACCAAAAACGACACTTATCTTCTCCCTCTGAGACGTGGTGTAATTATGTTTGATTTTATTTGATCGATTTTTCATAATTAATTTAAAACGTGTTTTCTGTAAACGTGTTTTGTTGTAAAAAGCTTTTATTTCTGATGCAAATTTCAGCAAATATGCAACCGTCCAGCTTCTTTTAAAATAACCTAAAATACACATAAACACATGCCCAATTAAATATTGCTTATTTGAAAAATCACCAGGCAGTCGCACCCCAACATATTCGGTATTAATACTCAAAGAATAACTTAACAAATATTATATGAAATGGAAGATGACAAGTAATATAGTAGCAAAACACAACCTGCTTGTAACCCAAGAAAGTATGAATGAAAGGTGGAGAAACATAAAAAAAATTATTGATACGGCGGCAAAAAACCTAATAACAAGAAGAACAAAAAGATGTAAACCCAACTGGTTTTATACCAAATGCAAGGAAATTATCGATAAGAGAAGACACGCAAAAGAAAAAATGGTACAAATAGGAAAAAAGAGGATAAGACTAAATATGTGATGGAAAAAAAATCTGAAGATTAGGAAATCGAAAGTTGATTAAGGAAAATATAGAGAAAAAGAAATGAGATTTACACAAAAAGAAACTAAAAAATTTTTTCAAGAAACCAGAAATAAGAGAAATGCAATAGGAAAAAGACACCTTTTTATAAACAGCAAAAATGGAGCATTAATGGCAGATAAAGAAAGAATTGTAAATAGATGGAACGAATATTTTGAGCAAGTACTAACTGTAGTCAATATATGTATATATTTTATATACCGTACCAAAGAAAATTTAAACAATGAAATAATCCTTTACCTACCTACCATCTAAAATCTCCATAGGAAACAAAAAATAAAATAAAACATTTAAAAAGTGATAAGAGTCTGGAAGAAAACTGAATAAACCTAGAAGTTATTAAATATGCAGGAGAAAAATTACCAGAAGAAAATAGGTAAGACATTCGACAAAAATTACTGAATTTATTAAAATATTTATATCGATGTACATTCTACTCTTCATGATGTATGGCTTGGAACCTTGGAGACTAAAACAAATGCATCTGAATAAGTTGGCCGCCTTTAAATTTGGGTGTTCAGAAGAACCCTACTAATATCAAAAATTAAAAAAATGTCAATCGTGGAAGTAACTAGAAGGATGTGGAAAGTGCAAGTGACACTAATATTACCAATTAAAAGACGAAAACTTGAGTGCTCAGTACATCTGACAAGAGGGAAAAAATACTCATCATTACAACTTATATTGCAAGGCAAAATTCTAAGAGAAATGTGGAAAGACCAAAATTATCCTGGCTTAAGAACTAAGGAAATGGTTTGAATGCAGTAATGCAGAAATATTAAGAGCGGCAGTTAACATGATTCGCATATCTATAATGATTATATAATGAATAATATATGTATATAATAGATAATTAAGTCGGATGGTGAATATGCTACCCAGGAACCTCACCTTTTTTTGATCTATTATTCTTGTAGTGCCTATCCGTTTCGGATGTTGGCGACCATCAAGGTAATCTGAATTTTGCAACCTGCTGCTCTGATAAGATTTGTGGTTGTTGAATTGAACCAAGTACGTAGATTTGTCAGCCACGAAATCCTTCTCCTTCTTGGTTCTCGTTTTTTGTCTACTGTTTCTTGTAGAATTAATTACAGCAAATCATATCTTTCGTTGTTCCTCATGATGTGATCGAGATATTCGATTTTGGGTGTTTTTATTGTGGTTAATAACTTTTTAGGTTAGTTACGAGGTCAGTTTAGGATATCCTTAAGATTCGACGATAGAACCACAATTCGAAAGCCTCAATTTTCTTGCAGTTAGCGTCTGTCAGAGTCCACAACTCAACTACATACAACAGTATAGGAAAGATATAACATCGTAGTATCCTGATTTTATGGGTACTAGTAAATCATTTCATTTGAATAGCTTAGCCATTATTTTAAATGCAGATCTTGCTATCGCTATCCTACATTTGATTTTTAAGGAATGGTCCCAATTTTAATTGAGGTTCGTACCAAGGTAGATGCATGTTTTTACTCTTTCTATTGGTTGACCATTCACACTGATTCTTTTAATTTTGTTTTCGTAATGTTCAGTGAAACTCCATATCTCTGAATTATTACAGGATCTATATATAAAATATATCCAAAAACGAACTCAATCGCAGTAAGCTAAAAAGAAAAGAGCTAAGGGATAAAAAACTGAAATTTATTGCATCAAAGCGAGTATATGTAATCTGCTTTGAACTGAGAAACATATAACTAAACTTCATAAATTCAGAATGCGCTATTAAAGGATTAAAAATAAATTTTCCACAAGATTTCCACTACATATATTCGTACTCAGTATCGAATCAATTTCGTTCCGAGTATGCACGTATTAAATATGCTACTACCGGTATAACAAGATACCTACATATAAATTGATTGGTAACGACGGCTTGAATATACAAACAACTGAATATTGATTGCCAAATTGTCTCATACATTGCTTTGATGGCTCAGTTTGCAGATTTTCAATTAATTAAGCACAATTTGGACATGTTTAAATAGACGTGGTATTTACTATACATTTGCTTGTCAGAGAAAACTAAGTATAACATATTATTATGCAACGCAACTGTAAATTATTATAAATTTACAAGCAAAAAATATTGGTAAAATTACAACTGGGTAGTAAAATAAATGAAGAACCTACCAACAATCTATTTATTTAGTAACCGACGACTGGTTTTGAAGTTACTAATACTGAAGATAATAATGTAATACAATGAGTGCCACTATGGACAAAAAAACCTGCCCGTGGGGCCAAATTTTTTTTTTCAATTTTTAAATGAAAATTCTTTTTCTTCTTGTAGTGCCTATCCGTTTCGGATGTTGGCGACCATCATGGCAATCTGCACTTTGCACACTGCTGCTCTAAATGAAAATAACCATAAATAACTTTGTGCATTAAAAATTGAAAAAAATAAAAAATGTTGGTTTCAAGCGGCCTCTGAGTTTCAATTTTTGCTTTTGAGTCATATGAGACCAATGTGTCACCACACCATGCTGATGTAATATATTCACAGATTTCGACTCGCAAAGCTTTACGTCACGGCGCGAAAGTTGTTTGTTGTTTGTAATATCGGATCAGTTGAGTTATTGTTGAACTTTTGGTGAGTAAAGATGTCTATTTTTGAGAAACAACAGCAACGTTTAGAATACTTATTGAAAAAATGTTTTTCCGACGAAGAGGATGTGAACGATTTTGAACCCGACGGAATATCAGATGAATTTCAACCCGAATCAGAGAACGAGTCTGACTCTTATTCATCAGAATATCATCTATGCAAGAAAAAGAAAGTTTTAACAAAAATATGTGGCTTAAAACGCACTGCCAATTTACACAAAGTGAACTTACGTGCATCGACATCTAGTGAAATTATCCAACCAGTCAATAAACCACAACACAATATAGCAGATACCATTTAAGCTATTATTCAACAAATGCAGGCTTTTTCAAGTGACGAAGAACAGGACCAACAAGTTACTAATGCTACATGTCTGGGAGCTAGTCAGTGACAATTACCTAAAGAAATTTGATTTTGTGTCAAACGAAAATGGTAATGGATTTCGAGCGGAATTGTATGAAAACTATAGACTTATAGAATAGAAAAACGTATAGAAACTATAGACCTTAGTCTGCACCTTAGAATCCGAATGATTAGATGTTACGTTTTTTCTGTCTTGCTGTATGGCTGTAAAAGTTGGACAATGGATTCTGAAATAGAAAAAAGAATAGATGCCTTTGAGATGTATTCATACAGACGAATATTGAGAATTCCATGGGTACAAAGAGTTACTAATGTTAAGGTACTTCGTCGAATATGTAAACAAAAAGAATTACTAAGAATAATCAAAGAGAGGAAAACGCAATACTTGGGTCATGTGTTGAGAGGCGAAAAATATGAATTACTTCTGGCTGAAGACGCCAGAACTTCTGGCTGAAAGATCTAAGGAGGTGGTTCAACCGCTTATCCACAGAAATCTTTTGCGCAGCAGTTTCCAAAATCACAATTGCCATTTGGATCGCCAACCTTCGAAAGAAGACGGCGCCATGAGAAGAAGAATGAACAATAAAACTCTATACGATTTTTACAAATTTGTTGTAAATGGGGATATCATAAACTTAATGGTAATAAGCAAAAATATTTTTTTTTATTTTTTAATTATTTTTATACTTTTAGGGGACTAAAACTAATCGCTATGCTGACCAGTGCATTGAGAAAAACGATTATCCTAAAATCCTGGAAACAAACAAACTCAGATGAAATAGAAAAACTATTCGGAATTATTCTTTGGATGGGTTTATGTCCATTTCCTAAAGTGAGGAGCTATTGGTCTCGAGGCAAAATATATAGTAATTATATCTGCAAAGTTATGCCTCACAACAGGTTTCAACTTTTACTGAAGATGCTCCATTTCAGCATTAATGCAATTTTATCAGACAGCTGGTTGCAAAAACTGACGACCCTATTAGAAAAATTAAGAATTATATTTCAGAGCTTGATTGTATCTTCAGAAAATATATGTATCGATGAAACTTTAGTTCCGTTTAGAGGACGGCTAAAATTTTTACAGTATATCAAAAACAAACGCCATAAGTTTGGCATTAAGTTATGCCTTGAAAAGGGTTATACCTATAACTTAAATATATGGTTAATCCAAAAACAAGCCAATGTCAGTTCCATCCAAAATTGTTATGGTATTTATGGACAATCTCTTAGACAAAGGACGCACACTTTACGTAGATAATTGGTACACCTCTTGCATGTTAAAAACAAACTGAATTATTAAAGCGAAATACCCATCTTGTAGGAACATTACGTGTAAGCCGAAAATTCAACCCAAAAGATGTTATTTAAAAAAAAACTTAAAAAGGATGAAACAGTAGTTGCTGCTAAATGTAAGGAATGAATTGTGTTACAAAAATGGCGCGATAAACGCGATGTTCTGTGTCTAAGTACTAAGCACGCGGCTTAGATGGTTCTAGTGAAGAAAAGAAGGCAAGACATCTTGAAACCAAAAATAGTTATAGAATATAATAAATGTAAGGCATTTATTGATCTATCCGATCAAGTGAAAGCCTATAATACTTCCTTAAGACGAAGCTTGAAATGGGACAGATAGCTAGCGTTGGAACTCCTAACGGGAACGTGTCTTGTAAATGCTTATGATGCTCATCAAGAAATAGCCAATGTCAATATGTCAATTACTAAATTTAGAGATGAAGTTGTAAAGGGACTATTACGAGAAAGTAAATATTTTTTGCCAAATAAAGAAGAGTCCGAGGAAGCCTCACATATATTAGAAGATGTTGGTCGAGCTAGTAGAAGACGTTGCATTATTTAAAAAAAAATTATTAAAAAACCTTTATAATAGGTATATATTTAAAAACCCTAACGGGCTAATTATACAAGACGTTTTCGGAATCCATATTCCATCATCATTGTCCTAGAAAATATATAACCACTTAATTAAAAAGAACATGAGGTTGAAATTTTGACTAACGTTATTGCAAAGTGTGGTTAATAATTACTAGGAGTACATGAATGTAGCCACTAAATATATGGGTAAAAACCCGTCAACAAATAATTAGTTACATTTGGTATACAATATTTCTTATAATATATTATGATGTTAAAGTTACCGTTGGATAAGGTAACATGGCGACATATGACTCCACGTTGAAGTTGCTAGTCCTGAGACGGTGTGTCTAGCAACTTCAACGTCGAGTCATATTTCGCCATGTTACCTTATCCAACGGTAAGTTTAACATCATAATATATTATAAAAAATATTGTATACCAAATGTAACTAATTATTTGTTAACGGGTTTTTACTCATATATTTAGTGGCTACATTCGTGTACTCCTAGTAAGTATTAACCACAATTGCAATAACGTTATTCAAAATTTCAACCTCATGTTCTTTTTAATTAAGTGGTTATATATTTTCTAGCACACTGATGATGGAATATGGATTCCGAAAATGTTTTGTATAATTACCCCATTAGGGTTTTTGAAATATATACCTTATATTGCTGTAGGGTGCCACAACGATCTCGTATATAAAGGAAAATATAGCAACTGGACCGTCAGGCCATACGTTTCAAGATCCCATTGATTTAAACAAATACAACGAGACCAACGCTGCTTCATATAACGAAATGTTTCGACGCTGCACATGAGTCCACCTTGTTATCACATAGCAATTACGTCCCAGAAATGGACGGACCACGCTGGTCTCATCTGGAACTGAACGTGTTAAACAAATCTTACACCAGGTATGGTAGAAAAGGTGCCAATATTATTTATGTTAAGGGTGGGAGTGATTTTTTATTAAATCTAAAGTTGACTTTAGTATTAAGAGAATATAGGCAGTACCTACATTCCGGTACAAAATCTATTGTTAAAATGGTGTGTTTCGAATGCTCATTTTAGCTAACGTATCGTCTGTGAGTTTTCAATTTAATATACATCGACCTGAAACGGGGGATGTTTCTTGAGAATTTTTTCTAGAAACATCTACCTGAAAAGGGGGATGTTTCTTGAGGAGCTAGTCTAGAAACTACTTTGGGTTGTGATTGATTTTAAACAGAAAAATAAAACAGAAATGGCGTTATTGTTTGTAACTGTGTCAGTGATATTGTATTAAAGAAATTATTTACCTTTATTCTAAAAATATACGTATAAATATGAATACCTACTTACCTAAGAAACATATTTTTCGATAATATCGGATTTAGTGAAACGATATTCTTAGAAAGTGTTGAGGGTAATGCTTTATACTTCTTATTTTAGTAATAAGTTCTAATATTTTGCTTAAAATTATACATTCTGTATAAGGTTTAATTATACGATTTTTAAAAATCCAAAAGAAAGTTTTTATAAGCAATCTAATTGCGTATTAGAATTTTCGAAGAAGAAACACTGGAATTCCGAACGAAAAGATGTTTATAAAGTCTTAATTGCACCGAATACCGCTTTTAGAAATTTCGTCTTACTAACAAGCACAATAAATAGTTGTTTACAAATCGCCTAATAGGTGGAAATTATCCAAATTATCCAAGGTTGTCTGAATTATCAAGCAAAACACAAATTCTGCCTTGTCCAGCAACGACAGACAAAGAATCAGTAACCATTGTCACAATAGATACGTCGTGGATATGTTACCTTTCGAAAGAGGAATTATTACACGAAGCCGAAAAGGTCGGCTTACATTCCAATAAAACCGTCACAGATTTGAGATTAAGATTAAGGGATTTTGTTTTTCGGAGTTTCGACCAAAACCGAATATGACCTCAAAAGGAACCGAATCCAAAGAAGAACATTAAATAATCTAACCCGACTATAAACCGAATGAGATTCAAATAGAAACAGAACCACAGCAGCAGGCCAGTTAAGAAATGCGACAACCGTTTGCTGAGTATTGCAAAAATACTGGGTAGCTATGTTCAAATAGCGCACTATGCTAAAAACTGTAAGAAAATGCCTCCACTATAAACTGTCGCAGATGCATTAGCAAGAAAATGTGACTATCCATTATAGAGAAGCGTAGGCATAATGTCCCAATTGATTTTTTGGAACCATGCACAAAATCTACAGGGGGAGCTTCTTCGTGACAGTCATCTAAGACCAATTTACAAAATGAGCTATCACCTAACTAACAAAGACGACTCCATTGATGGGATCACGCTCTAGTAGGCACCACGCCCTAGTAGGCACCACGCTACAAAAAATATTGTATGCTACATTTCTTTTCTCAGAGACAAGGAAGTGTAACGATGTGCATCGCCAGCAATCCCCGTCAGCTTACCTCCGCTCTGTACACGTACACTCTTATGGCTAAATTCCACTTTCTTCGATGGGCGCGGGAGATGGAATCCCGACAATGAATACAAAGTACGCTACATGAGAGAATCAAGCTTCATCGGCTTGTTCTGATCTGGCGGAAACTCCACCGGGCCTTTGGGCATTGACCAAAGACCAACCTTCCTAACAGTTCTATGAGAGTGCTAATCTAAGAACAACTCCGTTGGTACTAGTTTTCTGCTAGAGCGTTGATCTAGTGACAGCTCCAGAACTCAGTTTTGAAGTGTTATTCTGAGATGGAATTGTTTCGTGCCTAAGTGTTGACTAGTTACTTTCCACTCCTTTCCAGGTAAGTGTTAATCTATCCGTTTACCTCTAACCGAGATTATTCCTTTTTTAGCGCGCGTGTGTGTGTGTGTGTGTGTGTGTGTGTTTGTGTGTGTGTGTATGTGTGTGTATGTGTGTGTATGTGTGTGTATGTGTGTGTGTGTGTGTGTGTGTGTGTGTGTGTGTGTGTGTGTGTGTGTGTGTGTGTGTGTGTGTGTGTGTGTGTGTGCTAATGCATCGTATTTTCAGCAGGTATCAGCAGTGGGTCATAGTATCGTCGAGACCTTCACCAGAATTGTAATTTTATTTTTTATTGTATATATTACCTAGCATTTAATTTTATTTTAATTATTTATTTATTTCAAATATATTTTAATTTAAACTAAGTCTGCATTTTACTGAGTCTTATATGTAACAGATCCAGGAATATATCTATATATATATATATATATAGGTTTTAGAACGTCTTTCGACGTTGTCCGATGCCTAACTTCCACGTCCTTCTATCATCCCATTGGCCGTCTCTAAGATCTCTTGTACTCATTGCTTTAGTTACCCCTTCTTTCCATGTCTTCTTGGGTCTTCGTCGTTTTTTGCGGTTTGGTGGTACCCACTGCATAATCTTCTTGGGTACCAAATCAACTGTTTCCTCTCAATGTCTGTTGTTAAGTAACCATCTATTCCAATTCTTCGTCTTACTTCCTCATTTCGAACTCTTTCCCTGCGGGATATACTTAACGATCTTCTAAACACATCCATTTCTACAGCTTCTAATTTTTTTCTGTTGTTCTCGGTTATTCTCCAAGTTTCTGCTCCATAAAGTAGACTGCTTTTAATTAGTGACTCATAGATGTTATATTTTCGCTTTATTCCTATTTCAGAGATCCAAAGTATTCCATTTAGGCAGCCAATTGTTCTTCTAGCTTGTGTAACCCTTTTCTTTATTTCCTCATCGTCTTTTCCCGTTCTATCGAAGATTACTCCCAGGTACGTATATTCACTACAGGAGGTGATTTCTTCATTATTCTCTAGTTTGGCCTAGGAATATATCTACCTAGGCCAAATCCTGAGACTTGACAAAGAGAACCAAAGTACGGAAATTACTAGAAGAGTAAGACTAGCATGGGCAGGATTTGGAAAACTTAGTTGGATTCTTAAGAACCGCAAATACCCCAATACTTGAGGAGCAAAGTATTTAACCAATGCATCCTTCCTAACATGACATATGGATGTCAAACCTGGACCCTAACCAAGGCAAACATGAATAAACTACCCACAACAGAAAGAACAATGGAAAGAGCAATGTTAGGTATACGACTGTCAGATAAAAAGAGGAACGACTGGGTAAGATCCAAAACAAAAGTCGATGACACACCAACAAAAACTGCCAACTGGAGCTTCGCGGGCCACACTGCTAGACAGAAAGACCAACGTTGGAATACTACAATACAACATTGGAGACCTTACGAAAGTAAACGACCAAGAGGAAGACCACAGATGAGATGGGTTGATGACATTAAAATAATAGCCGGAACAAATTGAAAATATATTGCTCAGGATAGAGACCGATGGAAGGAGTTGGGAGAGGCCTATGTCCAAACATGGACTACAGAAGGCTAAGAAGAAGAAGATGTATAACAGAGCTACCAGTCACAAATATTTATCAATCAACTATTTAAAAATCTCGTAATGTATTTTACTTTCTTCATCGTATTTTGTTAATTAAAAATCCATAACAAACAATATGTTTGCTATGGGTTAGTGTAATTCTGAATAGCCACAGAGATAGATTTGTCGACCTGTATATAGACAGCCGCATGACAGCGGTTTATTACTTGAACTACCTATGACGTTATCTTAATCCTTTCTCTGTGATGCAAATTGCAGGAAACATACCATAAAGAGATATTTTTAAAAAACTGTATTAGCAAGGAGTAGGGCACATAAATAAAGCTAGAAGGAAATATAATTACAAATAATGGTAAGACATAGAAAAACAAAAAAGATTTAAGTTAGTAATATTTATTAATAAGAAAACTTAAATAGGAAAAATATTACCAAATAAAAGTTACAGGCAATTGCAATTGATCTAGAAAATACTGTAGAAATTAAAAAAGACTCAAAACATTTGAAAGAGAAAGGGTATAATTACTACATAATATACCAAAAGAAACGAGAGAAAATAATCATCAGGCTTAATTTTTTTGTGTAAGAATGTCGAAACAAACAAAATCAAGACTAATTCCTTCTAATACAATCTCCGCGATCTTCGTCAGAAAAATCATTATTAATTACCAACTCAAAAAACCTAAAGCTATAACAACAATAACAAGTCCTGTCTTTTGTAATTATCCTCTAATTATTCAATCCGGTATTCTTAAGGACCCTAATAATGTAATAAAACTAGAACACAATATGCAGCACGCCCCGAGGATAATTTATAGGAAACAAGGACTATAACCAAATCGGAGCGAGTCATGAATAAGGATTTGGGATTATGAGATTCCTCATTTTAAAGAAGCCAGGAATTTTCAGAAGCAGGATTATATTTATGCCCTTCAGGAGGTACAGACTTTTGTTAAGTACGTGCTCAGAGGCGTTGTAAAATTTTTTATTAAAAGTGTATTTATGTTTTTATGAAAATTGTATAGAATTGTCCCTATACAATATTTTTTTAAATATTTTCAGCTCGTATTTAAAAAATAATATTTAGCTATCGTAAAGTGAAACTATTTTGTGACTCATATACCTACTTTTTGACAGTGACTTCTAATATTTTAAACTTAGCTAGTAATTTAAACTCTATTATTAACCCCCTCTGTGGCTCAGTGGTAAGAGCGCCTACCTTTAAACCTAAGGGTCGTGAGTTCGAATCTCATCTGGGTGGAGAAATTTTCGTTTATTAAAAATTAATAACTGAAACTAATTTCTATCCTTGTGCGATTGGTACTCACCAGAGGGACCGCAGACGTTCGGAAACAATTAGCGTCTCTTAGCAAAGACAATGACGTCGACTTTGCTAAGTATCACACACACACACACACACACACACACACACACACACACACACACACACACACACACACACACACACACACACTACACTGTCTCCGGGGGCGTGTCAGGCAGAAGCTGACCGCCGTGCCGGACGCATTTAGAAATTCGGAGAAATACTTGGAAATTCCAAGTGTGGGCAAATCCGAATTTCTAATTGACTCGATGTAGGGAAATTCCACTTTTACTACGTAAAACAAAGGATTTGTTTTATATAAAAGCAGAAGGAATTTCTCTCATCGGTCAGTTGAGCTTGCCTCTTCTACTGTAGACCTAGTCGGTGCTATTATTGTTCCAACTAAGTTATTGTTTTATTTCTTATTTCCTAATAACCATTTATATTTTATTATTGTATATTCAGACCTTTTCAGGTTAGAATATTACTTTGACTTATATTTGTTCATATACTGATTATTTGATATTTTATTTGATTATTTTGATTGTTTATTTTTCTTGTATTTTGTATCTAAGTTGTTCTTCCGTAAGTTAAGAACACTTAGAAATATTTACCTTACTTTTTTCTATTTTATAAATTTGATTTTGTACTTTGTGTCTAAGTAGTTCTTTCCGGTAAGTCAAAGAACTCTTAGAAATATTTCTCTGATATTTGACTTGTTAATTTTATTGTGTGCCTAAGTCATTCTTTTCCGGTAAGTCAAAAGAACACTTAGAAATATTTTCATAATCATGATTGCATTATTATTTCCGATATTTATCTAAGATATTTTCTTAATATATTTGTCTCTATTATTTTACCATTTCATGCTGAGTTGTTTCTTCCGTAAGTCAAGAAACGCTTAGCAATATTTCCATATCTTTTCTGTATTTGATTTTCTTATTATAAGTTGTTTCTTCCGTAAGTCAAGAAACACTTACAAATATTTGTATTCTTATTTTACTATATTTGATTCTCTTGTTTGTTTTTTTTTGTTCTAAGAAACGCTTAGAAATATTTCCATACATTGTTTCATATTTACATATTTCATTTATCTATATTTCTGTCTTAAGTTGTTTCTTCCGTAAGTCAAGAAACACTTAGGAATATTTCTACACTTTTCTGTTCTTTTATTCTTGTGTATTTTACTTCTCATTCTAAGTTGTCTCTTCCGTAAGTCAAAAAACAATTAGAAACATTTTCTGTGCATTGTATTTTTATATACCATTTTATTTCCTTGTTTACTAAGTTATTTCTTTCTTAAGTCAAAGAATACTTAGATTATTTTACCTGTTCTGTTTTCTATTTTGATCTGCTATTTTGTAACTGTTCCTTGGAACTGTTACCTATAACAGATACTTGTCACGGTAACTGTTATTTTATACCAGTAGCAGTATTAACACGTTTTACCAGCGACAAGCAAAGATGGTCAACACCCGATCAAATTCCGGGGACAGGAAGAAGTCCGAAGAGCCGGCGATGGGTCCTACAGGCCCAAATGCCCCCTCACGGCAACAACACTAGGTACCTGACTGTACCATGCCAATGATCATAGTTGTCGAGGCATTAACTCAATAATAAAAAAAAAAAAAATTTATTAACTGAGCCAAGCCGTCTTTTTCCGTCAGCCCGCCGTCTGATACAAAAAATCTCCGTTATCGCTGAAGCTAAAGCTTATTATGTTTGTAGTCTATTATTATTTCTTACTCGCAGTCTAAAATTTTTGTATCATATAGAAGTTTGTACCGGTCTTTTGCTTCTTCTTCTTCTTATGGAGCCGTCTCGTTCCGAAGGTTGGCGATCCAAAAGGTAATTGTAGTTTTAGAAACTGCTGCGCGAAAGATTTCTGCGGATGAGCGGTCGAACCATCTCTTTAGGTCTTTCAGCCACGAGTTCTGGCGTCTTTCTACTGATATTTTGCCCTGTACTTTTCCTTCCAGTATAACTTGAAGTAATGCCTATCTTTCGCCTCTCAACACATGACCGAGTATTGCTTTTTTGTGTCTTTGATTTTGTCTTTAGCTTAATGTATCTTAAACATACAAGGTTCTTATCTTGATTGCTTATACGGTTTTTGTCATTAACGTATAATTCGCAATTGAATTTTATTTAGGAATTATTTTCTTACTGGTGCATGCCCGGTCAAAATTCCAACATTACTCTTACTGTTCTCAGTTTTTTTCTGCTCATATGAAGTAGTTCCTCTATTATTTTTTTCCATGGTCCACAAACATAGATTTTTACAGGTGCTTGTTTTTGGGCTTTTCTTCTAATATAGCTTATGAGTATATCTGATCCATTCCTCTACATTTCTTAGAACTGGATCCTTTTGTACTCCCAGAGTTACAATCGGTTCGTTTGATTCGTTCGATTCTCTTTTTGTAAGTTAATCTGCTTTTTCGTTGCCTTTGATGCCCTGATATCCTGATATACAGACAAGGTCAACCGTCAGCCGGTCTTCCAACTTATTTAGTTTTTTTATTCGTTCCCAAACCAGCCTAGACGTCACTTCCTGATACGCCAGTGCCTTCAGTGCTTCTTGACTGTCAGACAATATATGGATCTATTATTTTTCACGAGCTCTCATTATTTCCTTTTGCAAGTTGCAGTATTTTATAAATCTCCACTTAAAAAATAATACCTTTTCTCAACAAGATAAAGCTTTTGCAAATTCTAGAATTATTGGAGTATATTTCTGCCTCCGCTCCATATGTACTTTTGGATCCATCTGTATAATAGATCTTACCCTGTCGGTTATGGTACTCTTTGTTTCTCTAAACATCACTGTCTGGAATAGACACAATATAAAAATTATTAATATTGTAATTTTTTATGTGATCTGTTTTCTCATTAAAAATGTCACAGTCCTTGTGCTCATATGCACTGTCTCTTCATTGCAAAGTTTTAGTAATTGTTTTATTTTGTAGAGACATAATTTTGCTTTTCATTGTATTATCAAATGTAAGGGTGGCAGGCCTAGAACAGCCTGCATAGATACTTTTGAAGAAGTACGCATGACACCAGTTTTTCCCATACACGCAAGTCTTTGCACCTTGCTGAATTGGGCTTTTGGATTTTTGAACGATCTTAGTCCACCATATCGTCGCTGTATAGATTATTGAGGGTTTCATTACTATGGTGTACACCCAGTACATTAGTTGCCATCCAAAGCTCATACAAAGATATCGTCTTAGGTTCAGTTACTCAGAAATTGGAAGTCTTATGTTACCATGCAGGACAGCTCTTAAAAATTTTAACATCACGCCAATTTATTAAAAAAGATGTAATAAAGACTACATTGTTTAGTATCTTAAGGGTTTTTACCCAAATATTTGACAAATACTTTACTGACTGGTCCATAAGGGAAAAAGATACCAGCATAGGTTGCCGCAGGGTGTTCTTCAGGTATTAATAGGTGGATTAGGGAGAACTATCTACAGCTCAGCAAACTAAGGTGGTAGTTCTCAAAGGGAGCCAAGACGAATCCTCTCTTCGCTTTTTGTGGAAGGTGAGGAGATTGCACTAGTTAAATCAGTTAATTCTTTTAAATAATGGTTGTCGGAAGTAAAATTCTTAAAAAAAAAATTTTCCTGATTTATGGTGATAATTATTTGTAACTTTTTCCTTAATATAATACAGTTATTCTTCGTTTAAAGTGACGGTTAATATATGGATTTTAGTTATTTATTGAGTGGCAAGACTCAGTGGCAAGGCAGTAGGAACTAGAAAGGAAAGGCAATAGTTATTTGCCGATGTCAAAAAATATATCAAGATGAATTTCAAAGATTATAACAAGGACTGGATTTCGTGACAGACATCCCAATATTCTCTTCAGTAAAAAGTGGTTTAAACGATTGTAGAAAACGTGCGCGTAGACTGCTCACAGATCCAGCGGCAGCATCCGAAATAGTATTTCCAGAAGAAATTATTACAACGAGCGACAAAACGAAATTTTTATTTATCGACAAGACCACTCCCTCGAGATACAGAATCTTGGTGTTTGCCAGCAACAAAGCTAGGGAGGTTTTTGTTAACAGTAAGGACACTGTATTTATGTATGGCACGTTCAAAAGGTGCAGTAAGCAATTTAGTCAAATTATATACCGTTCATGTCGATATTGGTAGTACGTCAGAGGAGACAAATACAATTCCATTGATATTTCCGTTACTTTCTAACAAAACCAAAGAGACACACGATATGTTATTTTTATCAATGAAAGAGAAACTACCAAATTGGAAACTATCTCTAATAAAACTGGATTTTGAACAGGCAGTGATTGGTGCATTAGAAAATTATTTTCCCGAAGCCGAAATTTCTGGTTGTAATTTTCAGTTTAATCAATGTTTATGAAAAAATATTCAAAATATTGGACGTTTCTGAATACACTGACAACAAAGAGATACGTTTGCACATAAGAATGTATGCTGCATTAGCGTATCTACCCATAGAAGATATCGATGATGGCTGGTTATGCTTTTAAGAAACCTCTCCTATTTCTGAAAAAATGGAACAGTTTTATGACTAGGTCAAACAATGGTTAAAAAATACTAACATTACCAAGGAAATGTGGAATTGCCATGATCAAAGACATCGCAGTAATAACGTTTTAGAACGTTGGAATCATCGTCTGAATTAATCAGACCACATCCCAATGTATTCCAATTAGTGCCTGGTTAAAGAAGCAGAATATTGTGATCACCTTAATAATCGATTTACTTTCAATCTAGAAGGAAAGCATAGCAAGAATACATATTAATCTTGATGAAAGAATATCCAAAACTTTACAGAAATATAAAGATACAAGGGACGTAAGGTTGTGCTTAAGGACATTGGCATATATCTAGAAGCTGCAAGAAATAGACAATTTTCTATTTACACGAATTTTTTGTATTTTACTGTACAAACAATTTGAAAAAAAAAACGAAAAAAAAAAAACAAAAAAAAATAAAAAAAAAACAAAAAAAAAATAACAAATTAAAAAAAATGAAAAAAAAAATGAAAAGATAAAAAAAACATCTTCTAAACACGCCAATATTTATATTATGTATAAACTATGACAGTCCTAAGCCTAAATGAAAGTGTGAAGGGAAGATGGCTTATTTTCATTTTTTTATAGTTTTATGATTTTTTAAAACTAATTTTCCTAGCCTAACCGGTACCTGATCCTTATGGTAGAATAAAGTTAAACGTCGATTACAAGAGAGCGCAAATCGGTTGATATAAGAAAATAATTAGCTATACATTTCCATTAAGAAAGTGTTAGAGCGCAAACCGGTCGATTTCAGGTAAGGGCGCAAAACAGTCGAGAGCATATCGGCCGACACCAAAAATACCCACAGAATAAAAAATTTAGATTCTGAAACCACATTAAAGTTTAAATTGTCGACGATTAAGATTTCATTTGAAGAACATTACAGACGCCATCTGCATGTCTGTTGACAATTGCTTTTTCTCATATATCCCAGCTACGTCATCGACTTCATATGCTAGTAGGGAATCGTCTGAATAAAACTGTTTTTAATTATTACCCAGCACTGCTGAGGCATTGTCACAAAATAAAGAAACATTCTCTGAAAACTCTGCCTTCTCAACGAATTAAAATATATATAAAATAAAAATTTAGAGCAAAATTTTCTATTTTAGTCCATTTTTTTTCAATTTTTATTTTTATAAGTTAAAATACATATAATTTAAAACTACAAAAACAGTCTTTACTTACCTTAACGTGACAACCAATCTCTCTTCTTCCAAAATAGGGATCTTGTGGTAATTCACTCAGATTTTTGTAAGTCTGGTAAATTTTTGACAAAGTAAAATAAAAATTGTGCGGATTCATTCTGAAATATTTAAAAAAATTGGTGTAAAAGAAACAGAGCTAAAAACATCCTTGGGAAAATCCGGTTCCCCAGGAAGAAATGACAGGAGAAACGCTACTAGGATTCCTACTCCAGAAAAATTTATTCGACATAAACAGCTTCTTTTACAAAAAAAAAAAATGCACAGAAAATGGACCTGGGAAAGTCCAAACGGTAGAACAAGGAACGGAATCGACTAAATCATAAGTGACCAAAAACAATTAATTAATGATGTAACAGTACTCAACAAGTTCACCACAAGCAGTGACCATAGAATGATACGAGCGAAAGTCCAAATCAACACAAAAAGAGAAAGAAACATAATGATTAAAAATAAATCTCATCGTATCTAGACCATTAGATATCAACCATTTTAAATGGGAGTAGGCAACCTTTGGAAACCTGCGAGACACATTTACGGCCAACATACCAATTAGTTTCAAAAGAAAAGTATTTGACCAATGCGTATTACCGGTCATGACTCATGGGACAGAAACTATGACTCTAACCAAGACTACGGTTTCGATTTGAGAGTGGCACAGGGACGAATGACGAATGAAACAATCTACGCTGGGAGTGACGTTGCGGGACCGAATAAATAACGAAGATCTGCGATGAAGGACGAGTATTGCTGATTATGTGGAACCGTGGGATTATTCAATCAACGGTGGAACGCACAGCAAAACTAAAATGGAAGTCGGCAGACCATGTAGCGAGAATGCATGACTCACAATGGACGAGCAAAATTACACATTGGAGGCCAAGAGTAGACAAACGTAGTAGAGGAACACGTTGGGCTGAAGAGATCAGGCATATCACGAAAATTGGCACCAAAGCCATTGGATTGGATAAGGTATATCATTTACAGTTTTTTTAAAAATATTAAAAAGTTGCAAAGATTTTTTTGTTTATGGTATATTAGTCTGACATAAGTCTGACATAAGTTTAAATAATGAGATGCCGCTGGCTTTTGAAAGAATAAATAACCAAAGGATCTTTTATTTATTATAATATAAAGTTCATTTTTACTTTTTAATATATACTAATGTCTTTATATCAAAACATCTAAAATATGTTTAATATTGTATGTGTACCAGAGAATTATAAAAAGATGAGGGCGGAAATATATTTTAAAAATGTATACCCTCTAGAAAAGAACGCAACTGTGGTCTAATGTCAACTTCGTATTCGACCCCGTTTGATTTCATTTCTTTGTACACAGCCAGGAAAGTGCGATAAGTAATATAATGACGTGTCTCTAATTGATTCTGGGCAGAGTTGATTTAAAGAAAAAGTATTCAGGAAGTTATTATAGATTAGTCCAAACTTCCGTTCGAAAATTTAAAAAAGATTTATTACAAAGTTTATCAAGCACTTTTATTTTTTAAGAAGGTTTGTATATTATTGCTACTTTAGTTAGGATAAAAATTGCTTTTTCTGTCTTCCTCTCGTAGTGCATCGATTAAGGATGTTAAATATACATGGCTTTCCGACTAAATTGATTGCTACCGTGCAGTATTTAAGTTAAATTATTTTCGTATGTTATTATGCCAGGATAACTTTCTTCTTCTTGGACATATTATGTCATACTCTAAACTTTTTATTCCATACTCTACGATATTAAGCAAGTTGTATCGTTTTTCACTACGCAATATATCGCTTAGTAGTTCCAGTGTTAGTTGTTTAATATATGATTAGCTCTGTAAATTCTTCTTCTTTTATTTTTTACCTATTTTTACGTGAAAAGTAGCATCATCGTATATATTCTTAAGGAGGGCAGCATATCTTGAATCTACTCTGGCGTCGTCCAATGCTGTTAAGAAAGCCCATTTCTCGATACTATCGAATGCTTTGTGATAATCGACAAATGCCAGATGTAGTGGTATGTTGTACTCTATTGTTTTTTCAATAATGGTCCGAATTGTTTGCAAGTGATCGATAGTGCTAAAACCCTTACGAAAGCCTACTTGCTCCACTGGTTGGTATGCATCTAGTTTAGCTGTCAATCTATTTGTTATTATTCGGGTTAGTAGTTTGTAAAGGTGTGACAATAAGCTTATTGGTCGGTAGTTTTCTATATTTGCGGCGTCCCCTTTTTTATGGAGTAGAATGACTTCCGCATTTTTCCATGTCTTCGGTATTTGTCCTTCCAATAGGCATTTATTAAGTAATGCTCTTATTGCCTCTTCTAATGCAGTGCCTTCCATTTTTAGCATCTCTGAAGTAATTTTAGCTTCTCCTGGTGTTTTCCCATTTTTCATTTGTTTTAGGGCGGCTCTAATTTCTGACGGTATTATTTCAGGGAAGTCCTCTGAGCCCACATTTAAGATATGTTTTGTTGGTATACCGGGGTTCGGAATAGTAGAAGTATACAGCTTCTCATAAAATTTTCGGATTTCTCTAATCTTTATGATTTAATTCCTGCCAGTTTATTTACATGTTTTTAGTACTGTCATGTTCTTCTTGTTGTGTATGGTTTCAAGAATCTGGTTTGTTCTATAAACTCTGAGGTCTTTTCCAATATTTTTCTCAACGCTTCTGTTGAGCGCTTTATAGTCCGGGTTATCTCTGTTCGTTCTTCTTCTTTTCTCTATCTGTTCTAGAGTTTCGGGTTTTAGTTTAGCTTCCTTTTGTTTTCTTATTCTGCAACAAAGTTTCTTAGTGACTGTTTGTATGTCTTTAGTTATTTTCTTAGCTAGTTCATCTATATTCTTGTGCTCAAAGGTATTTGATACTAGTTTTCGTGCTAATTTCTCTTGGTATTTCTCTTTATTACTGGCTAGGATATCTGCCGTCGGTAAAGGGTTCTCCCATAGATAAGTATATTACGTTATTTTGTTGGATGATATTCTTTATTGCTCGACCTTTAGGGGTGACTAATCTGGAACCTTATGTGGTGTGTTTGGCATTCGTCTCCTGCTACTATAAGTTTGAATCCAAGAGTTTGTATGAAATCATATTACTCTTCGCTTGAAATTGGATATCTAGGTGGGCTGTAGACTGATAATACACTGAGGGAGGTGTTTGTTTCAATTTTATTGATTGCGGTTTGAATTTTTTTCCGTAATAAAAGGTTGGACTGCATAGTATTTAGTTTTTAATTTAATAATAGAATGCAGAAGTTGCATGTGCTCCTCCGTCTGGATGGTTTGCAAAATGCATAATATAGTAAGGTATCTTAATAACCGTTCTTTGTGTGGCATGGCTTTTAAATATTAATAGAATATCTCTGGTATACATTTTTAAAAACAGTGATATCTCTAGTATATGGTTTGAAATGCCATTAACATTCCACGACGCAATTCGTAGTGACTCGAAAGCTATTTTATTATTTTGTTAATGACTGCAGTTAATATGGTTAAAATCATGCTATTTTGGTTTAAGAGTTGAGAGAACATATTTTTGAATTCGTTTAAAAAATTTGATAGTTTATTTGCTTATTCATTATTGTTATTTTTGTTATCTGCATTTATTTTTCAAATGGAAGAATCTATATAACTAATTCTGTTAAAATTATGAGCGTGCTGTTGGGTAGGGATATTTACATTGGAAGTGTTGACAGGGATTTTCAGTGGTGATTATTTTTGATTTGTCAGGGTATCTGACATTTCGTAGTTCATGATAAACAGAACCTCCTCTGTAATTAGAAGGATTGTCTCCGTTGCAGTTAGTATAAGTTGTGGCGTATTTTTTAGTTTTTTTTTGTCCTTTGTGTTGTGTGATCCACCGCATTTTACGCAATTGTATTGTTTTTTACAGTACGTTTTAGTGTGACCATATTCTTGACATCGTGTACATTGTGGTATATTTCTTTTAATTCTCGGTGGATCTACTCTTATTTTACAATGTTGTATATACTGTATATATTTCTTTCTTGTTCGTTTGAGGTTCGAGGTCCACAAAAAACAATGGTAATGGTTCACGGCTCAATCTGTATCTGACCTTTATAACGTTATTTACCTTATGACCGTTTTTCTGGATTTCCGCTTTTATTTCATCTATCAGAAAGGGGTGATGTAGATCTCGAATAACTACTCTGTATGCTTTGTCTTCCTTAGGTTGGTATGTATGGTGGGCGATGTTTTCCTCTCGTACGTGATGTATTAGTTTTCTGTAGAATTCAAGTGTCTTTTTTTAAAATTTTATTGTATTGTTTCTTAAGGCTTAAGTAAAGTAAGTTTCTACTTCTACTGCTTGAGCTAAATTATCTATCATTTTAAATTGGTCATTTACGCCATATATAAAAATTGGAGGAGGTTTTGAAATTGGTGGATTTTTATTCGTATCATTTACGAAGTTTTCTTGTGGAAGTGGCTGAAACCTGTTTGAGAGTGTAATTGAAGCTTCTTGTTCTTTTGAATCTTGACGTTTAACCCTTTTTCTTTTTGATCTTATTATTTGCCATGGGTGTTTATTATTCTAAGGTTCTTCATGTTCGTCATCTGACATCGATTCATATTCATTTTGTGTTTCTGGATTGTTTTTTAAATTGAAGTTAGCTTGAGAGTTTGATGTAGATTGAGAAAAGTTGGTTTTCTGGGCAACTATTCGCTGTGCCTGATATAGTTGTTGATAATTTTTAAAATGTATTATTTGGTTGATTGTTGGCTGATTTAAGCACAATAGTGGATCTTGAGTATTTATTTGACTTACTTGGTAATACAGATGTATTAGGTTTGTAGGCTCGTTCTGTATTATAGTTGGAAACTGCACTGTAGGATACTGAAAATCACTTGATCCTGGTCCGTTCCATGTTTGAAACGTTTTTACTTCACTTAGAGCTCACTTTTATTTCAGATTAACTAGATGAATGAAAATTTGTTTATTTACCAATAATAAAGTTAAATATACCAAATCTTGAGAAGATTACTAATTGGTTAGCACAATTACAATATCTTCAGAAAACCGTCAAAAATTAATATTTTTTCTTAATTATGTGAATCCCATAATTCGCATTAAGTTTGATAGTTATTTTGAAAATATTAGCTCCAAATAAAAAGTGTTTTTGTTGATTTATGAAAAACGTGTGTAATAAGTTTAAACTTAAAAGAAAATGTAAGTACAGTTTTTATTCAATCCGTATAAAGTATTTGACACATATCGCATTAAAGTAAATAAAGGATTTTTATTTAAAAAAAGCTGATTAGTCAAACGAATTGTTTAAGAACTTTTAACTATTTTTAAACGAAGAAAATAAAAATTAAAAATGGAAATCAAATTAACAACTAACATAGCAGTCACCAAACAATTATCAATATTTTCAACATCAACCCCATCTCCAATATTAACCTACTCCAATGCCGTTAGCCACTTTAATTTAGCATCTAGAACAAGCAGTTGTTTTATTATCAGTACCAGATATAAAGATATAAAAGTACACGAATATAATAACAACAATAGGAATTTTTGTACAAGCATAACATATTTCTTTTTTTTTTTACTTTTTTACTTTATAAGTAAAAAAGAAATATACAAGCTGAGAGATAAAGACGGAAAGGCAACAAAAGATAAACAAAACATTCTGAAAATAACTAGAGAATTTTATAAAGAGCTCTATACCAGCCAAAGACCACAAGACAATTTCCCGACACGAGTAAAGACTCTCATAAATCAGGGATCGGAAATACTTTTACCCATTACTGTGTCAGAAGTAAGAGCAGCTTTAAAGGAAATGAAGAACCATCGATCGCCTGGTGATGATGGACTCGTTATCGAGGCAATAAAAGCAGGTGGAGAAATTTTATTAAAATCAGTAAGCGAACTGTTAACTAAATGCTTACATGCGGGTACGATTCCAAAAGACTGGAACAATGCAGTAATAGTCTTGTTACACAAAAAAGGCGATATTACTAAATTAGAAAATTATAGACCCATCAGCCTCTTGACACATATGTACAAACTCTTTATGAAAATCTTAACAAAGAGGCTAACACCTAAACTTGATTTCTATCAGCCCAAAGAACAGGCAGGCTTCAGGGCAGGATATGGCACAAATGACCATTTTCATACCATAAAGATCTTAATAGAAAAGTGCATCGAGTACAACATACCACTGGTTCTTGCATTTGTCGATTACGAGAAGGCTTTTGATTCTGTAGAGTTTGAAACAATACTGGAAGCCCTAAATCAAAGCCGAATAAATTACAGGTATACGACACTAATCAAAAACATCTATCAGAACGCTACATCAAGTATACGACTGCACGAAGACACAGAAAAATTCAGCTTAGGTCGAGGAGTTAGACAAGGAGACAATATTTCACCAAAATTGTTCACGGCAGCTCTAGAGTCAATATTTAAGGGTACTCAATGGCAAGATATGGGCATCAATATAGATGGAGAAAGATTAAATCACCTAAGGTTTGCAGATGATGTTGTATTAATCGCAGATAACTTACATGATACAGTTTCTATGATGCATTCGCTTAAAAGTCTGTCTGAAAGAGCAGGATTAAAGATAAACTTTGCGAAAACTAAAATTATAACAAATCTCGTAATGAGTGGAAATATAACTATTGACAATAATACCATACAACAAACAGACACTTACAAATATCTGGGACACGAAATCAAAATAAGCAGAGACAATCAAACACATGAAATACAGAGGCGAATAGGTCTAACATGGGTAGCATTTGGCAAATTAAGCCATATTCTAAAAAGTTCAATTCCCATGTATCTCAAGCGAAAGGTTTATAACCAATGTGTTTTACCTGTACAAACTTATGGAGCAGAGACTTTAACACTCACGCAAAAATCTGCGAATAAACTTAGAGTTACACAACGAGCCATGGAACGTGCAATGCTGAACGTGAGCCTTCGAGACCACATAACAAACCAACAAATCAGGCGAAGATAAGGAGTTCAAGACGTCATCGAAAGAACCACGACGCTTAAGTGAAACTGGGCAGGGCACTTAGCCAGAACACAAGATGGACGGTGGACAAGACGTATTATGGAATGGAGGCCCAGAAATTATAAAAGAAGCCGAGGACGACCACCCACTAGATGGACCGTTGACATTAAACGTGTAGCGGGAAACTGGCTACATTGATGATGATGAATAACATATTATCTTCGCGTCCAGAATCTCCAACAACAGGGTATACATTTACCTTAGAAACACTACAATCGTCAAAATTTACGGCGAAATCCCAAATATATTTCAAAACGTGGAAATTATATAAAGATTAAAAGATTAATTAATCCTGCTAGTCGACTAGTGATATCAAATGTGTGCCCCTGCATCCCAAATACTATAATCGAAGATGAGCACAAAAAATTGGAGCTTATTAAAGTTTCTAAAATAACTTTCTTTAAATTTGGCATGCCTGTATCAGAATATACTCATATAAACCTTTGTCAAAGTTAAGTATTTGTTGTCCCAAAATTTATTATTCCTATCCCAAATTCAATTCTTAAATTTTACGACCCTTACTGAATGCATCTCTCCTTAGATGGTTTAAAATGTTATGTAATACTGCAGGACATAAAGATGAAAATTGTACTACCGAATCAACCAATATAATATATCTAAACAAGACAATAATCAATAGGTCAAAATCTCGTTACAACAGAACTACAAAGAACCACATACTAATAATACAAAGTTTCAAATGGATCCGTACCTGCTTTGTTGACATCTTTACGTCTTCCAAGTTACCAAAAACCGATTTAAAATGTTGAAATTCTGTATAACTTGATTACCAGGCAAAAATCGTTTTTCTATTTAAAAGAACAATAACTGTTTTATTGGGAATAAGCTACAACTAAAGGTTAAGGTAAGTTAATTGTATTATATTTATTCCATTTTATTTTTCATATCTTGATATTGCATTGTATATAAAACGTGTTTTAGTCAGTCATTGTATAAACGAACACAAATTGAAGATAAAATTAATTACATTTATATGTTTCCGTAATCCAAGCAATTTTGAATATCGTTTCACATGCATACAAAATATCTAAATCACCTCTAGCGTATCCATTACATTTTATTACGTTATTTGTGTTATGGAGAATCTTAAACTGCATTGGTCGAATGGTTGCGCGATCTTATCCAAAACATTGATCTCCAACGAAGTAGCAGGATTAATCTTTCGGTAAATACCAAACTTGGAACCGTACACAAACATAAATTATAATAAAGGAGCCAAAGATGGTCTAGTTCGAATAGAATCTTTGCACTTTGGGTTGATTTAGTGGCGGCTGATATCTAAATCTGATCTTATTGGCCCAACTTGAAAGAAGTTTTACGTGATGCACTTCGAGGATATCCGTATGTTGGGGTATAGTATCGAAAAGACGTTTCAAGGGTGTTTAAAAAAGTCTAATTTAATCTATTTTGTCGTAAAATCCCGTCGTAATAAAGAAAAGAAAACGAATTTATATTTACGTTAATTGCTTTAATATTTGTGCTATTAAGTGTACTTGTTGATATGCGTAATAACATTTGTTGACTAATATAGAGAGGATAAAGCAACACATATAAATTACTTACGTTACATCTAAATATTTGTTGTTATCATCATCATCATTATTATCAACCTGTATGCATCCACTGCTAGACATAGGTCTCCCTCAGCTCTTTCTATCCGTATTTGTCTTAGGCGGCTTGTATCCAGTTATTGCTAACATGATTCAGGTCGTCAGTCCATCTAATTGTTGGACGTCGTCTGCTCCGTACTGCTTCTTATCTTATATTGGTTTCCATTCGACACTACGTTTTGTCCGTCGGTTATCCGATAATCTGGCAACGTGTCCTGCCTAATTCCATTTTAGCGACGCGATTTTTTCGATGATTTCGTCTATTGTTTTTGTTCTATCACATATTTCTTCGCTTGAGATTTGGTCTTTCAGAGAAACATCCAGAGTCGGGCGCTATATAGCCATCTGAGTCACGCAATTCTTAGTCACTATCTTTTTTGTGAGTGTTCCGCTCCATAAGTTAGTACAAGTAATACACATTGGTCAAATATTGAACTTTTTAGGATGGGTAAATTCTCAGGCTAGAATTTCTTGTACTAAGTACTTATTACAATGTAGTCTGCACAATATCCCTTCCATCAACAGCAATATTTCGATTTAGCACCAGATTAGTCATTATTTGCGTCTTGTCATATTAATCTTTATCCGACCTCCAAGGAAGCGTGATATAATTTTTTAAACATTATTATTGCATCATTCATACGAAACCTGTCCTGACATACGCGTCAGAGACATGGACTATGATAAAAAGCGACGAAGGAAGAACTGTTAGGCCGCTTTGAAAGAAGAATACTTAGACACATCTACGGAGGAGTACAAGAAGGCGGGATAAGGTGCAGGAGTTGCAATTTTTAATTGTATCAATGCTATGAAAAATGCAACATCGTCCGGTCCATTAAAATTAAATCTAAGTTGGCTAGGATACCTTGAAAGAATGGACACTGGAGACCCCCAAAGACAAATTTTATATCAAGAGCCAGTAGGAACCAGAAAGAGAGACAGGCCAAGATCTAGATTCAAAACTCAAGTCAAAGATGACTCTCATCATCATCATCAATTAGCCTATATTTGTCCACTGCTCTACGTAGGTCTAACTAGAATACTATACTTGAAAATGTTATTCAATCTACCAAAGGCAGCCCATGTGAGACCCATCCTTCTTTGCAGTTCAGTTGTCTGATTATCTCGGCCTCAGCGAATCACATGCCCTAGATATTTGTAAGCTATTACTTGGTCAATGCTATGGCTCTCAATCAGAATTTTACCGCTGACTACAAGGTTGGTCATAAATTTTGTCTTTGAGGTGGTAATTTTAAGACCAATTGTTTTTAACACTTTATAGAGCGTGTGCAGTATTTGTGCAGCTTTTTCTATCAGATATTAAAACGATGTCATCGGCAAATCTTAGGTGGTTTAGATCTTTCCTATTTATATTAATTCCCATTTTATCCTCTGGTTCCATTGGCTTGAACATATATTCAAAAAGAGCTGTAAATAATTTAGAGGAGATAGTATCACCCTGTCTAATTCCACGTTCTATCCCCGAAACTTCTTGGTATCTTCATGAAAGTAAACACAAGCTGTACCAGTTTTGTAAATACTTTTAATCACGGCGATATATTGGTAGTCAATGCGGCAGTTAGCCAATGCTCGAAGCATTTTATGATGATGTACAGAATCGAACGCCCCTTCATAATCTACCAATAAAAAATATATAGGCTTGTTATACTCTGTTCACTTTTCTATTAGCGTTTTTGTATTTGCGTATTTGTTCCGTATCTAAAGCGAAACCCAGCCTGTTCACAAGATTGGTAACTATCTAGTTTGTTCACAAGCCGTTTTGTTAGTATCTTTATAAATAGTTTGTATGTATGGGAAAGCAAACTAATAGGTCTGTAGTTCTTTAAGTCTGAAATGTCACCTTTTGTGGGCATTATGGTTATTATTGCATTATGCCACTGAGAAGAGGTTACGCCTCTTGTCAAACAAGCATTGAACATCTTTTTCAATACATTTAGTAACGTTGCTCCTCCTTTTTTCATTTGTTCAATGTTCACCTATCTTCTTCAGGTGATTTATTGTTTTTCATCTCAGAAAAGTTGATTTTATTTCCTCTGTTGTGATATCTGGGATGTCTTCTAAGCCTACATTTTGAACTTGTGGCATTTGATTTTAATCAGGATCCGGAAGTTCTTCTCGCTTATGCAATTCTGAGTAAAAATTTTGAGCAGTTTTCAAAATATCATCTTTATTTGTTGTAGTTTCTCCCTTTTTATTTACAAGTTTACAAATATGTTTCGATCATTCAGTCATTTTGTGATATCTTTGTTTAACTGTCTTAGTGTTACAAAATTATCTGTGTATTTGTCTTTCAATTCCCTTCTTTTGTTTATAAGATCTTTAGTAGCTTGAGTGAGTTTATCCATCTTGTGTTTTCCTTTTTCCTTATATTTCTTTAACCGTTTCGAATCGCATAATTTATTCGCATGTTTGTCACCTCTATGTCTAATGCATTTTCATTTAGATGTTCTACTTCTTTTAGTTCTGAAGATATGAGATTCTGATAATATACTCTATCTTTTGTCGATTTCCATTTATTAGAATGCCTCCCTGTTATCATTGCTGTCCTCTCTAGTAGGGATGGGAAAAACCTACCGGTTTTAACCGAAAACCGGTTTTTTTACTTCGAAATAACCGGTTTTATCGGTTGTTTTTTTGTTCCGGTTATAACCGGTTTTTTATTTTTAAAGTAAAAACCGGTTATTAGGTTTTTACAGTGATTAGGATTAGGTTAGGTATTAGTTTGGATCCCACCCAATCATAATTATTATTCTCAAGTAATTATTCCAAACACAACTAAAATTCAATTTTTATTTGATTTAATACAGAAGAAAAAGCTCACATTAGCCAGAAAGAATTAAATTTTATTATAGTATTTCGTTGAAAAAGTATTTGTAATCATAATATTTTTACATAAGAAGTGATCTGGTATTTATTATGGTTATTTGAATCTTGACACTGAAAGTGGGTGAATGGCTTTTTCTGATTACCAAAAATAATGACTGTGAATATCGAATTACCGATTACGAATACGAATCTGCAAGGATTTCCCTACGTTTTCAAAACGATTTATACCCATACCGGAAGTCGTAAATGAGTTAAAAGTAATACATGATAAATTTTTTTTGATGGTAGTAAAAATAAAAGATGAATTGCATTATTCAATTTACTTTTAAGTAAAATATTTATGTTGATATTATTTTCTTTAAATCCAATTTGAAAGAGTCTGGGGAATTTTTTTCTCACAAAACACAAAAAATTGTGTTGCGAATGTAGTATCGCAAACTAAAGTGCATTGTAAATGTAACTTTTTAATCTATTTGATAAAAAAAAACGAAAACCGGATTTTGGAAAAACCGGTTATAACTGCCAGGTTAAACCGTAAGCAAAAAAAACCAGTATAACCGAAAACCGGTGTTTTATCAAAAACCGCCATCCCTACTCTCTAGTCTAATGTTAATCACTATTTTTGCTCTAACCAACCGATGGTCACGCCCAACAGTGATTTTGTTAATTACTGTAAAGTTTTTTTTTTGAGGAATCTAGAGATCAAAAATTGGAAAGCCAGGGCGAAAGATAGGGGGGAATGAAGACTTATTCTTGAACAGGCCAAGACCCACCCAGGGTTGTAGAGCCAAAAATGATGATGATACGATCGGCTATAAGGACGATGTCATCTGCAAATCTCAAATAACTGAGCTTCTCTCCATTTATATAATAATAGTCTCCCGTTTTATACCGCACGCGGCTTTGGGAGTATAGCAGGGTAGTCTGCTATATCTAGGGCCTACGGTATACAAGGAAGGTAACATGGCCAGTGCTACGCTTCAACCGCCTATTATTACCCCTGGTTTTACCCAAGGTACTCATTTTATTCAGGCTGAGTCGACCTGGGGCCTATAGACATTTAAAAATGCCTAGTTGTTCTTGCCGGCGGTAGGATTCGAACTCACGACCACCGGCATGCGAGGCAAGCACACTACCGCTTGCGCTACGCAGGCCTTCTCTCCATTTATTTTGACTCCATATTCGATCAGATGTGCCTTCTTATAAATATTTTCTAACAGCGTCGTGAATAGAGGAGGTGTCCCCTTGCCGCAATTCTCGCTGTACACAGAATTTATTTATTTCTTGTTCAGATGGGTCTAGGACAATTCGCCGTCGCCAATTCGCCGTCGCCGATTCACCGTCGCCCATTCACCGTAGGGACAATTCACCGTTAGCCGATTCGCCGTCGCCGATTCGCCGTCAGAATTTTAATTTTTAGAATGTTTATTATTAACAATTGGTTATAAATAAAAGATTTTAGACAATAAATTATTTTATAGTAAGTACCAATTAATGGTGTGTTGATGTTTAAATTTTTATTAGGAATAAAATATTTAACAAGAATTAGAAAACAATTAGGGTGGTTGATCTTCTAATGTGGGTTAAAATAGTTGTTGTTTATTTAATGACCATTAATAACCAGTAATAACCATTAATAATCCAGATATTTACAATAAAACAGATAATGGAAAAATGCTGGGAGTTTGATCGTGAGCTTCATCAGATGTTCATAGATTTTAAACAAGCATTTGATAGAGTATGTAGGGACAGACTGTGGACAGCGATGCAGGAACTTGGCTTTCCAAAAAAACTAGTCCGGTTGATACGAATGTGTATGGAACGGTTACGATGTAAGGTGAGAGTTGGACAACAATACTCGGAGACATTTGAAATAAACAATGGACTAAAACAGGGAGATGCACTTTCACCACAACTCTTCAACTTAGCTCTGGAGCACATAATCAGAAGTGCAAGAATCGAAAAACCGAATACAGTATTTCATCGAGAAGGACCAAACTTACTACTGGCATTTGCAGACGATATAGATCTAATAGGAAACACGCGATTAAAGATGAAGGAGACTTTCGTAAGGTTTGAGAAGGAAGCAGGGAAGATGGGGCTCCAAATCAACGAAAATAAGACGAAATATATGTATATGAGCCGCAATAACCAAAGCAGAGACAGAATCGGTCAGAACATTACCATCGATGACTTTAACTTTGAGCGCGTTAGAGAATTCAAGTATCTTGGAACAACAATAACTGAAGACAATAACGGATCACAAGAAATAAACAACAGGATTCAGGCCGGCAACAGATGTATTTTTGCCCTCCAAAACCTTATAAAATCAAAACAACTAACACGAGGTACGAAGATACAGGTCTATAAAACAATCATACGACCCGTTGTGATGTATGGAAGCGAAACGTGGACGATGACAAAGGCAAATGAAGAGAGACTACGTGTTTGGGAAAGAAAAATCCTAAGGAAGATCTTTGGTCCGGTGCTTGATGAAGCATCAGGACAATATAGGATAAGAACTAATAAAGAGCTTGAAGAACTTTACCCAGACACCAACATCATAAAAGAAATAAAGTCCAGAAGACTCCAATGGGCAGGACACCTCAGAAGACATTCTGATGAACGAACAGTAAGACTGGTGTGGGAGGAAGTCCCAACTGGAAGGAGACCACGCGGACGCCCTCGTCTTCGGTGGCGAGATAATATAGCAGGAGACCTAAGCACTATGGGCGTGGAGAATTGGATGGAGGTTGCTCAAGATAGAAAACAGTGGAGGCATGTTGTCGAGTCGGCTAAAACCCACGAAGGGTTGTAACGCCACGGAGTAAGTAAGTAAGTAAGTAATAACCAGTGAATAATGATTCAAGGATTTAATTTTTTGTTTAAATTATTGTTGAAATAAAAAATGTTTAACAAAAAATTAGGCAATCATTTTTTTTTTCGTAAGTACCCATTTATTGAGGGTTGGTGTTTAACGAAAACTTAATTCATATAATTTTATGTTTAATTAAATATTTTTGCTAAATAAATGAAACAAAGCATCCATTGTTTTATGTTTTGTTTTATTAAAAAATTAATTTATTCCTAATAAAAATAAAACACCAACTCAATAAACATTAATAAATAGGTACTTACCATAAAATAATGCGTTGCCTAAAATCTTATTTTTATAACCAAATGTTATGAATAAACATGCTCAAAATTAAATTTCTGACGGCGAATCGGCGACGGCGAATCGGCTGCCGGTGAATTGTCCCTACGGTGAATGGGCGACGGTGAATCGGCGACGGCGAATTGGCGACGGCGAATTGTCCCATTCCCTGTTCAGATAGTTTTACGCTAGCTGTTGCATTTTGCTAGATATATTTTATTACGTTAATATAGAAATGGTCTATCTTAGTAATCTTTCTCGTAGTCGACAAATATCAGTACCAATGGTTTGTTATATTCTGCAGACCTCTCTATCGCGTTTTAAATTCAGCATGTGCTGTAGGCTGGTATAAGTCTAATTTAGAGTTAAGTCCTTTTTTAACAATTGTTGTAAAAACTTTATACATGTGTGAAAACAAACTGATAGGATGGTACTTTTTTAGATCTATTATGTCTCCTTGATTGTGTAATTAAATAATGACTGCATTGTTCCATTGTGAAGGAGTTTTTCCTTGGTAGATGCATTCGGTGAAAAGCTTCGCCAAAGTCTGGATAATTTTAATTCTATCTAGTTTGATCGCTTTATGTTTTTTATGTTTATGTGTGTTTATGTTTTTTACTAACTATACACACTTCATCTAATTTACATACTGATGCACGTCATCGGTGTCATATCCCGTGACGTCACATGATACAAACACGAAATATTTAGGCGGTAGGTGTGTTCTTTTTTAGAATCGCTTTGCCGAGTACACTGGCATTACAGCCACTAGATATATTTTATTATATACGCATAGAAATAATATTTAAAAATTTCTATTATTGTTAACTTAAAGAAATACACAATAATATGTTTTATTTAAGTTGTGTACATTCATTATAAAGCGTTTTTATAAAGAACATTTTTGTTCTTTTTTTAGAATATCATAAAATGCTACTTTGTCTTCTAGGGTTCCTTCTTCTATAGGGGCATAGCAGTTAAGTATCAAAATGTTTGCTTGTTTGTTCTCTATTCTGATGTAGGATATCCTTTCATTTTCTGCTTTGAATTGTATTACGTTCCCGTCAGCCTTCTATTCCTCATAAAGCCTGTACCATTTCCAGTTTGTTTTCCCATGGACAAAATAAAATCAAATTTTTAGTATTAATTTTTTTCTTGATTTTCCATCCTATTTCTTGCAGAGCTAAAACTTCAAGTTTTTTTTTTATTTCCAGCAATCTTTCTTGCCTATTTACTATTTCTAGCATTGTTTTAATAGTTTATGATACTGGCTTCACTCTTTTTTCCTGTAACGTTTCTTTTTATGATTATGTGTCCTCTCTCGGTGGTTTGTGGTCTTTCGGTCTTTAACATCTTTAAATCCTTTAGAGATACAGAAGATCACTATAGATGAAATCAAATATGCTATCAAAAACTCTAAAGACAATAAGGCAGCTGGATTATATGAAATACCAGTAGAACTGTTAAAACTAGTGGAAGAGGACAACTTGGAAGTATTGGCAGATTTATTCAACACGGTGTACGATACGGGAATAATACCACAGGAGTGGCTAAAGTCAGCATTTATAACCATCCCTAAAAAGCAAGCAGCAAAAGAGTGCTCTGATTATCGAACACTGAGCCTCATGAGTCATACTTTAAAAGTTCTGCTAAAAGTAATACATAAGAGAATATACGAAAGGCTAGAGGAGGATATTAGCGAGACGCAGTTCGGGTTCCGAAATGGAATGGGCACTCGAGAAGGACTATTTGCCATCAACATATTAATTCAGCGATGTCGGGATGTAAATGGTGATCTACACTTGTGCTTCGTTGACTACGAAAAAGCTTTCGATAAAGTAAGACATGAAAAACTAATATCAATACTTATGAACCAGCGCATTGACAGTAAAATCATAAATATAGTACAAACATTATATTGGAACCAAAGTGCCATAGTTCAAATTGATGGGCAACACTCAGAAGAAATGAGGATCTGTAGAGGAGTTAGACAGGGATGTGTGTTATCACCACTTTTGTTTAACTTATATTCTGAAGAAATTTTCCAAAACACGCTCAATAATATCGAAGCGGGAGTCACCGTTAACGGAAAATTAATTAATAATTTAAGATATGCAGACGACACTGTGATCATAGCAACGAGTATAGAGGATCTACAACATCTTATCGAAAGCTTGAGTATAAATAGTGCTAAGAGGGGAAGTACTATAAACGCTAAAAAAACGAAGTACATGCTGATTACAAAAAGGCCACAAAATATACATCACCTATTGACAATAAATGGTAACGTGATAGAAGAAGTAGAAAAATATCAGTATTTGGGAACTTTGATCAATGAAACCAATGATCATACTGTAGAAAGAAACAGGCGAATAAAGATTGCCAGATCAGCATTTATATGAATGAAGCCACTCCTAACGTTCAAAAATCTAAATTTGGAGATCAGACTACGTACCATTCACTGTTATATTTTCATTATTATTATATGGAGCTGAGACTTGGACATTAAAAACATGTAATTTAAAAAGAATCGAGGCCTTCGAACTCTGGTTATACCGCAGAGTATTGAAAATATCATGGACTGATAGAATTACAAATAAAGAAGTACTGGAGAGGGTTGGTAAAGAAACAGAACTAATCACCACTATACAAACCAGAAAACTGGAATACCTAGGCCACGTGATGAGGGGACCAAAACATGAAATTTTGAGACTGATAATACAGGGAAAGATTCAAGGAAGAAGATCTGTTGGCCGAAGGCAGAACTCATGGTTAAAGAATCTACGTGATTGGTACCAATGCAGATCGATTGATTTGTTTAGAGCAGCAAGTTCTAAAATAAAAATAGCCATTATGATTGCCAACCTCCGTAGGGAGACGGCACTCTAAGAAGAGAGGTCTTTAACACATTATCCTAATCCTATTTCAATTCTTTTCCGTTAATATTTAGCTTCATGTACCCTATTTTTGTTATACTTCTGTAATTTTTTTTTCTTGACTTTATATATTTTTTTCATTTTTGTCATGTCAAGATTCTTTTTAAGCAGTTCTAGCCACCGAGTTGCATATATATTTAATATTTTAACGGAAGTATTCTACTAAATTGATCTGAATACTAAATTTTACTCACACTTTACGAACTTAAACAAAGTATTTATTTATGTTAATATTTTTATTTAGAATTTTAGTATTTATTACTTGTATTTAGAAGATAAGTACGGCAGTATCAATAATTGTGAGTTATACTGCAGCTGTACAACACGAAAATTCATGGTGCAAATAATAGCGAAAAAAACTAAACGCGGGAATTCCCGTATTGTCTCAAGAGTAATAAATGCGAAAAATGGAGAGAATTCATCATTGAAAATAGTATCCCAATGCACTCAATATTGAGCTCAACGCGCTATAAAATAAAATCGTAGTATTGTCAAATAGACTCTTCGGTAAAGTCAGAATTACCTGTCGAGTCGTCGCTCAACACTATTTCATTGGCGTAGTCAATAGATAAAACCGTTCTATTTATGTGCAAATACCTTAGAGCCGGTTACAATAGGTATTCTGTTTAAATTTAAACTTTTATGATAGTTCAAAAAATTTGTCTCATGTTTTTATAAGCATAGGCATTTCTACTCAAAAGAAATCGTATTTGAAAATTAAAATTGCCACACAGCGTGGCTTCGGTGATAGTGTTGGTATTATAAAAGCACGTTCTGCCTTTTACTAATCTTAACTTTATACACTCCAACAATGCTCTTAACAAGATTTAACAAAAATTAAGACTATTAGAAATAAAATATAAAGCCAATATTCGTAGTAGATCATCAGTAGATCATATTTCGATCTTGCGCCTCTTGCATCCAATTCCTAGGATAACGTTTTAGATCGTCAGTCCAACGTGTTCGTGGACGACCTCTGCTTCGGTAGGCATCATCTCTTGGTCTCCATTCCAGTATCCGCTTTGTCCATCTATTTTCTGTCATTCGAGCCACGTGACCTGCCCATTTCCATTTCAGTGTTGCTACTCTCTCTACTGCATCAGCCACTCCTGTTCTTTGTCGTAGCTGGCGATTTGGGGTCTTGTCTCGTAGTGAAACTCCCAACATAGCACGTTCCATCGTCCTTTGACACACATGGATCTTTTGAACTGTTCTTCTTGTCATGGTCCACGTTTCCGCAATGTAAGTCAACACTGGCAAAACACACTGATTAAAGGTTTTTCTTGTAAGGCATATTGGTATATCAGACGATTTGAAAATATAGTTCAGCTTGTCTAAGGCTGCGCAACTCAGTCTTATAAGACGGAAAGGCTCAATGGTTTGGTTATCTTTTCATATGCGGATCTCATGACCTAGGTATTTATAGGCCATTACCTGGTCTATGGATCTTGTTCCTACGCTGACTACAAGATTTGTCATCATCTGGGTTTTAGATATATTTATTTTCAATCCCCTTCTAGCGAGGAAAGGTAGAGCTGATTTAAAATTTCTTTGGCGTCATCTATCCTATCAGCTATTAGTACAATATCATCTGCAAACCTTAGATGGCTAAGCTTTTCTCCGTTTATGTTTATGCCCTTGTCGGTCAATTTTGCTCTTTAACATATATATTCCAAAAGAATAGTGAACAGTTTCGGCGATAGGGTGTCCCCCTGGCGTACTCCACGTTGTATCGGGAATTTCTGGGTTTAACGATCACCCACTCTAACACTGGCTGTTGCGTTTTGGTATATGTGTTTAATTATATTTATATAACGATATTCAATTCGGCATTCTGCCAAGGCTTCCAACATTTTTTGTTGATTTACGGTGTCGAATGCCGATTCATAGTCGACAAATATTAAAGCTGGTGGTTTATTATATTTAGTGCATTTTTTTATAAGATTTTTTATTACCAGTAGGTGATCGTGTGTTCCATTGCCTTTTCTAAAACCCATCTGTTCTATGGGCTGATAAAATTCCAATTTATTTTCTAGTCGTTTCGTAATTATTTTTGTAAATAGTTTATAAATATGTGAAAGTAGACTTATTGGCCTGAAATTCCTGAGGTCGGTAGCATTCCCTTTTTTATGAAGTATGATAATTTTTGCGTTATACCACTGGGTTGGTGTTATGGCTTCCTGCAAACATCTAGTGAATAGTTTGGCAAGAATCTGCCATAATCTTTTTCCAGTCACGTTCAAGGCATCTGCCACTATTTCATCGCCTCCGGGGGACTTATTGTTTTTCATTTCTTGCACTGACATTCGAACTTCATTGGGTGTAACGTCAGGTAAAATTTCAGATCCCTGATTGATTATTTTTGGTAATGATCCACTCCGGTTACATTGCTGTTCTTTGTATAGTTGTTTATAAAAACTCTCTATCGTGTTCATTATTTGAACTCTATCCTCAATGATTTGCCCCTGTTCATTTCTTAATTTGTGGACGTTTTTCTTCCAATGGACACGCTCTGTGTGAGTACTTTTAAGCTTTTGTTTTCTCCTATTACTCTAGTTATTTCCATCGTATTGTATCGTCTCAGATCTTTTCTAACTTCCTTTTTAATTTTCTTATTCAAAATTCTTAGTTCATTTTGGGTATGATCCTGATTTTCGTTAAGTTTTCTTCTTTCCTCTAGAAGATGTTTTGTGTTGTGGCTTAATTGTTTGTTATTGTTTTCAGGACGAGGACAGTATTTCTTTTCAGCTTTCAATATTTGTAGTAGATAATATAGGTATATTAAAAAAAACAACAAAAATCGGACACAGACTTAAAGGGTATGTATGAGAAAGTATAAAAAGTACTCAAAAAAATTATGTTTGACTGTATAAAATTTAAAATGAAGTTCGGTATTAGTAATGGATTATCTGGTCAGTCATATATTCCTTTTTTTTCATTGTAGAAGTCTTTATAAGTCTGAATAAAACAGAGAAAGAAATTGAAAAATTTTACGATGACCCCAAAAAACTCTACAAAATACAAAATCTAGAGATTTAACAGTAGTCAAGGGTGATTTTAACGCCAAAGTTGAAGAAGAAAGATATGAGTCTACTGTAGGACCATGGACTCGGTGTTCGAAATGAGAGAGGAGAACCCCTTATAGAATTCTGCCTAGAACATAATCTTGCGGTAATGAATACTTTCTTCAAACTGCCTAAACGACGCCTTTACACTTGGAAATCGCCAGCTGACAACGTCGATAAAATCGTTAGAAACCAAATTGACTATATTTTAATAAACCACAGATACCAAAACCCAATACAATCGGTGAAACCGTACCAAGGTGCAGACGTTGCGTCAGACCACAATCCTCTTGTAGCAAAATTCCAACTTCATTTAAAAACGATACAAAAAAGCTATCAAAGTGATGAACTAAACATACAAAAATTAAAATCAGAAGACGTCAAAGAAGAACTGAAACAACAAATTAATGCACACCTAGAATTCACACCGGAATCAATTTATGGTGATGTAGAACAACAGTGGCAATTCTTTAAAAATGCAATTATCGAACCAAGTCGCAGAGAACTCACAACAACCAGATGCAAGAAAGGAAATTGGATGACAGAATAAATCTTGGAAATGATGGAGGACAGAAGAAAGCAAAAGAGTATCAACATAACTCAGTATCAACAGGTGCATAACCAAATAAATAGGAAAATAAGTGAAGCTAAAGAGACTTATTTTGCTGAAAAATGCCAAGAAATAGAAGACATATAAAACAAATATGATAGTTCTAATCTCGATAAGAAAGTTAAAGAATTAGCTGGGGTAGCAAAACAAAAAACCTTAAGCATACTACTGGACAAACAAGAAAATATTTTAGTAGAGACGAAACAAAAATTACGAAGATGGAAAGAATATATAGAGAAATTATTTCATCACCAGACACAGGAAAATATAATAAAGATAATCAGAGTAAAGACGAGGAGATTTTAAATCCATAAAAAATTAATAATAAAGCTGATGCTCCAGATGAATTACCAAGTGAATTAAATCCGGCCAATGAGAAAAACATAGACCTTCTGGTCCTACTACTGAGCACAATCTATTCCACAGGAATCATTCCACGTGAAATGCTGACATCAACATTTATTTGTCTACCAAAGAAAATAAATGCCAAAGAATGTAGTGATTATCGAACGATCAGTATAATGCCACATACCTTAAAAACTCTGCTAAAAATCATCCATAATAGAATACACGCTAAGCTGGAGATGGATATTAGTGATTCCCAGCTTGGATTTCGGAATGGAGTGGCACAAGAGAGGCACTATTTTCTTTTAACGTGCTGACCCAAAGATGTTTGGATGTTAATTGAGATATTTATGTATGCTTTATAGACTACAACAAGGCATTCGATAAAGTAAAACATGGTCGACTTATAGAAGTACTCAAAAACAATGATCTGTAGGGATGGAACATTGATATCAAATTTATACTACAGCCAAAGATCAAATGTAAAAATTTGAAGAGAAGTGTCAGAAGAAGTGGAGATAAGGAGATGAATCAGGCAAGGTTGCATACTGTCGCCGTTATTGTTTAATGCTTATTCTTAAGAAATCATACAAGAAGCTTTGGTACACGAGATAGTCGGCATAAAGTGAACGGAAGTTTAATTAGGTATGCCGACGATACAGCCATAATAACCGACAACTTAGAAGACTTAGAAAGAATAAAGAACAAAATATTAAGATATAGTGGAGAATGCGGACTCTCTCTTAACATAAATAAGCAAGTTGTAACAAATTGGCCCTCAGAAAAACAATAATTAAATGTTATGTACACAGTGTACTCTACTATGGAGCTGAATCATGAACATTAAACCGGAATACAATAAATCGACTTAACGCTGCTGAAATATGGATATTTAGAAGATTGTTAAGAATTGCATGGGTAGATAGAGTCACGAATGCAGAAGTCTTAAGGAGAATAGGCAGAGAGAGGGAAATTAAAAATGCAATAAAAGAAAGGCAATTGCTATATCTTGGACATGTAATGAGAGGCAAAATATTCAACATCTTGAGACTCATAGTTCAAGAAAAATAGAAGATAGGAGAAGCGTAGGAAGAAGACGCGTTTCCTGGTTGAAGAACCTGAGAGAGTGGTTTGGTTGCAGCTCAATGCAATTTTCAGAGCAGCTGCCTCGAAGGTCAGAATAGCCGTGATGATTGCCAGCCTTCGTCGCGGAGGTGGTACTTTAAGAAGAAGAAGTCTTTAATATTTGCTTAAATCTGCCCAAAAACTTACATCCGCCAAACTGGTAGAACTTTTAACAAACGTATAGCAGAACATAAAAGGGCGTTTAATAATGGAAAAACAGGTTTTAAATACGCAATTTCGCAAGTTCTTCATATCCAAAATAAAGGCCTTAAGCTATCTTAGGCTTTAAGTTATCTTTATTACTCTCTCTATGACTCTATAAAAATTAACAAATAAAAAACCACAGACATAATTCTAAATGCCCAATTTGAGACAAACAGTCCTCCCCTCCTCAACCTGTTCAGTTAAAGACTACAAAGTGTAAACACATACGAGAAATAGACTACTCTGTTAAAACAGATGTAGTGATAAGATATAATAAATTTTGTTGAAGTTTTAAAAACAAAGTTTTCAGTATTTTATTGTTATATAAAATTAATTTCCATTAAGTAAAGGTCGAATCCATATTTTTTTTAATATTTCTTTAGACGGTTCCAGTAGACAATATTTAAGTCCACATATGTATGTCTTTATCATTTGTGTCATGTTCAGTTTATTACAGGTCATGTACAGTCTATTTTGGAGACATTCTTTTACTTTTGGGTCCTTTAAGCTTTGGCTTTGGATTTGGGTTCTGTAAGCCTATTGTAAGACATATTTAAAGGCATTTAATGTTTTTAAGTGTGAGTATAATCCTGGCGAAAAGTGGTTTCACAGCTTTAATAGCAATACGGTATATTATCATAAGTAGTCATACAATTATGTAAACAACTATACACGGATTTTATTAATACTTACAAATATTTTAACTGTTGGATCCTGAACTCAAAATATTATGATTTAACCCAAATCACTTACATAAAATGTGGTTTCTTACTGAGTTACAGGGTGTTTTATTGAAAAATTTAAAAAATATTTCTACACATTATTGACATATTCTTATCATATTTGGTATACAGTGTACTGTACCTTTCTAAATTATGTTAAATAAATGTTTCTTGCTTCTATCAGAAGAGTACGACAGGAAAAAGTGAATGGTTGACCTTTCCCAAATTGTACGCCACTGGCGGAATAACTATTTTAGCGCAATTTGTCAATTTTTTAATACATTTCATGTAATTATTATACTCTTCATTCCTAACGATAAAGTCATTATTTTTCGAGATACAGCATAGTAATTATTATTGAATAAATTATGTTGGTGTTTTTGGATCAGAAGATTGCATTTATTTAATTGAATAAAATTTTAACCGATATTATCAAAAACCAACGATATTGTTTATTAAAATTTCTTGAAACAAATAAATGCATTCAATATTGAAAAACAAATTATGGTTCTAAAAACAACCATTTTGTTTTAATCTAAAAAAAGGACAATTTTAATAACACTAAATTATTAAAAAACACATTTTAACTAAATCGTTTATAACAATTGATCAATCACCATTTACCTTACTAAGCTTATCAATTATTTCTTTGTACAAAATTTGACAACACTTTATAACAAATAAACTGTTCTCTACATTTATTTAGAATATCGCACTCAGATTAATACGATTTGAAGAATTTCTCCAGATCATTTACATAAAAGCTTATTGCGTTAATGGTTTTAAAGTGCTTATATATATATATATATATATATATATATATATATATATATATATATATATATATATATATATATATATATATATATATTATTATATTGAATATCAACTCCGATTTTTTTTTGTAGTTGACTCTGGTTTGAATTGATCGTTTCGATCTGGTAGGATGCTGCCGTTACTGTTGTTGTTATTGTCACTAAATATTCTGATTATTTTAAAAGTTTAAGAGCTGAACTATTGAGAATGTCGTGTCATAACAAATGCACAATTTGACACCTATTTGTCTCAATACGTCCTTCAAAGAGAAATTCCACAAGAGCAAACTGGATTTACCAAAGGTAGAGGTACTCGAGAACACCTGCTGAATATAAGATAGATAATCGAGAAATCTAGGGAATTCAACATCCCACTATACATCTGTTTTATAGATTACCGTAAAGCGTTCGACAGGGTCAAGTGGAGACACTTATGGCGAATACTAAAAGAAGTACTTGACACACTTTTGAATGAGTTTCATCCAGAACGGGGTGTCAGACAAGGATGTATACTATCTCCACAATTATTCAACATATATGGGGAGTATATTATGCGAAGAGCACTTGAAGGATGGGAAAAGGGCATCTCAATAAATGATCATAAACTAAACAACCTACGTTTCGCAGATGACACAGCCCTTCTTGCAAATAGTCAAGCAGAGCTGACTATAAATTATATATTAATTATAAATGAAAAGGGCATCTCAATAAATGATCATAAACTAAACAACCTACGTTTCGCAGATGACACAGCCCTTCTTGCAAATAGTCAAGCAGAGCTGATAGAACTTATACGACTGATCGAAAACGAAAGTCAAATATTTGGTCTGCAATTAAACATATCAAAGACAAAGATCATGATAGTGGATAGACTACACAACAATCATCCACACATAATCACAATTGACCGGTTCGAGGTTGTGAGCTCATACTTATATCTGGGATCATTAATCACAAACACAGGGTCATTACAAGAAGAGATTGAACGTATAAGTGATCTAGCAAAAGTTGCCACAGCAGAAATGACCAAAATATGGAAGTACTGTCAAATTGCAAGAGCAATAAAGATGAGGTTGATCAACTGCTTAATATTCCCAATACTGACCTACGGATGTAAATCTTGGACTCTGAGACAATCGGAGAGAAGAAAGATAGACGACACTGTAATGTTCTGTTGAAGACGAATGTTACGAATTCCTTGGACCGACCGTAGAACAAATAATTCAATTTTAAGAGAGCTAAAAGTTAGCCAACGACTCTCTAGTGAAGTCCATCTCCGACAATTTAAATATTTTGGGCATGTTATGAGAGCAAAAAAAGAAAACATAGAAAGACTCATAATAAAAGGAAAGGTAGAAGGCCGAAGATCACGAAGAAGATCCCCAACAAGATGGATAGATCAAATTACAGGAATATGCCAAAGACCTATGCACGAATTAAAAGAAATGACAGAGATCTCTAGAGACGGACAATACACGACATCGCGTCGACCACTTCACTTCTCCTGGGGGTCAGGATTGAAGAGAGAGAAAGAGTCTCAATAAGCCTTCGTTTTGGTAAACGATCTTATCACTTTAAAAAATATGTTTATCTGATTGTCATTGAAATTTATAGAATTTATTATTTGCTGACATACTGACATAGTGCTTAACGATTATTTAATTCTTGTGAATATACCAGTAATTTCATATGCACCCAGAAATATAAAACTAACGGATTATATTCGGGTGTTCTGAGCGGCCACGGAATTTTACTACCTCTGATAATCCAACGATGAGGAATAAATAGTCGAAAAGTGTAGTTTGTAGAAACTCTGAATACGCTCTGAGTCCGCCAGAGTTATGTGGTTTCACCAATATTCTTCAATGTCTACAGTGAAGTGGTATTTAAATAAGCGCTCTCAGCTTCAATAGAAGTGATATGTATCAAGGGACAAGTTTTGAATAACTTGCGTTTTATTGACGATACAGTAATAATGACAGATAACAACAATGCTTTACAGAACGTAATGCAACGAGTTAATGTATGCGAACTAAGAATGAATTTGAAAAAAAAATTAAATGCCTGATCATGACTAAGTCAGCAGATTCAAACATTCAATTGACTGTTGAAGATACTGTAATTAAGAGTGTGGATACCTACAAATACTTAGCATCATAGATAACATTAAATGTAGACCAAAACCAAAGAAATTAAGACACGTATTGAAATAGCACGTGCTTCATTCGTTAAACTGATAAAGTTTCTTTGTTCTCGGGATATAAGTTTAGGACTACGCCTAAGGATGGTCTGGTGCTACGTATTCACTATTCTTCTTTATGTCTGGGCAGATTGGACATTAAAACAAGGGCATCTAAATAAGTTGACTGCCCTTGAATTTTGGTGTTACAGAAGAATCCTACGAATATCATGGGCTCTAAGAATCTCAAACGCAGAAGTTATTAGACGAATAGAAAATTAAACTGAAATAATATTGACTATCAAAAGAAGAAATCTTGAGAACTTAAGCCATGTGATGAGACAGCAAAGATGTTTATTATTACAGCTTATTATGCAAGGCAAAATCGAGAAAAGCAAAATGTGGGACAACGAAGAATATCGTGGCTTAAGAACTTGAGGGGATGTTTTGAATGCAGTAGTGCAGAACTATTTAGAGTGGAAAGAAAAAATGGGGTGTACAGTAACTACACTTCCTGCAAACTATGACATGGATCTGCTCAATATTTTTAAGCTACTAATATTTTAATATTTTAAGCCCGGGGCAGTAGCGCAACTAGAGTTTTCATGTGGGGGGGAGGTTATCGGAATAGTGCCCTGGGGGTTTAACCCACTTCCCCCTGAGTACGCCACTGGCCCACGAATCTACAGTTAAAATATCTCCAATTATTAATGAAACACCCTGTATAACGTAAACTAATATTAACTTCATTTGGTACGAAGTATATAAAATTCTTCAAACAAAGAGCGACTACTATTGACATTTAAATTTACAGTAATGGGTAATAATTTGTTTGTTAAAATGCGCCAATACAAAATTAAAACTACCATAAAATTGGATTCTATAACATTAAGGTCAACGTCTGTAGATTATAACGTCAATTTATGTTAGTATAAAGGATAATAAAATAAATAAGTAAAACAAACCGCTATCTCTTGATATTTGCCGACTCTAGTGGGTTGTAAAATATTCAGATTGTCATCACGGGCTTACCTGAAACAAATAATAAATAAATTATAAATAAATATTTTATTTAAAATTCTAAATGTGTACATTTTATCTAAATTATGTTTTAATTACCTAAATTATTCTATTTTACTCTTATTAGTTTCTTCATTATGTGTTTATTTTTATATATTTTTTAATTATTTATAAGAAGGATAAGTAAAAATATAATCACTTAAATTATGTGGCAATGCCGCCGACAAACCGACATCTGATTGGATCTGTTGCAAACGGTCCACTGCCAACCACCATTGTAACATTTAAAATTTTAGTAGGTTGGTTGTATTTCGTATTGTTAAATGTCATATTTACAGTTTCCTGTTGAAACTTCATCCACTTCTTTATTGAAACTATTACATTAAAATATAGTGTCCTAACCGAACTAACAGTTTTACAATAATTACATTTGTTTTAAACGCCCCCAATATATTTTTGGTTGATCTCATAACGATATGTGGTTACTACGGACACGACTCGCACTAATTATGATATTTTTTGTATAATTTGCTCTAGAGGCGCGCAAATACGGCGTTTATTCGAACGTTCAGAAACCAGCCCCGAGATAAAACTTACCATTCGATTGGTTAATTATTACGTGTAGATAAGTACTATACAGATTGAACGAGTTAAATTCGGAACATACGAAATATATGTGTTTCGGCTCAACTCCGGTCTAGGTGGCTGGCCAACAAAAGGTTGTTAAATAATTATATTATTAAAATCCAATACTTCAGCGGGCTGCTGGATTCTGAACTAACTCAAGAACTCATTCATATGTGGTCAAACCACCTATCGCTTCCTAAAGCCGGCCACTCACGGCACAGCGGTGTCGTTCGACATAATCGAACAGAGGCGTTGTTCAATTTGCTGTGTTCAATTTGGTGCGCCCACACACCATACTGCGCCGCAGTATTTGTTCGGTTCTCGACCATGTTAAATCAAGCAACCATTGTAGCGTCGTTTACTTTGTGTATAACTAAGCGTAAAAGGAAACCTAAAATAAAACGTAGATTCTGGTGCGAAGAATCCAAGATTTTGGTGCAAAATAAATCTCGTCTGCCCCTGCACACGATTTACTGGACTGCAATGCTAATTTTAATTCTCTTTTATAGGATGTTCTAAAATTGTTAATTTTTTTCTTACATACTCTTTATTCGCATCTTTGTTTACTCCTTGGAACTTTAAAACTAGAATGTCCATTGCCTGTTTTTCGGGCGTTTCTATAGTGATACGTTTTACCTTTTATTCGCTATAATCATTCTTGTATATTATATAATTAAAAAACCTCTCTTAAAACATTCTCGCTAAATCAAGCCAATTCGATCAAATAATAAATCAATTCGATTTTCTATGCAAGTGTGTAGGTAAAAACGAAGTTGAACAACGCCGCTGTATCGTGAGTGGTCGGCTTTAGATAAGCCCCTCTTTCGTTTATCGGAGATGGAAATTTTGAGCGGTGTTGCCAATATCATTCCTCTAGATGTTTCTAAAATAACTATAAACTTCTGAAATAACTACAAATCAGTAAGTTTATTTTTGTTATTAGTCTGTTGTAGTAGATTGGTAAATACAATGAAAAATATAGGCAAATATTCGATCTATTTAAAGATACGAAGAAGATGTAACTCTCAAAAAGATCCGCAAATCAGATTATTACACGGCGATTGGCAACATTGACTTTGGGCTGCGCTCTAGAATATGGTGCGTTCTAAAAGGAGACGAATAGTTGAACGATATTTTATACAATGTCTATCACCGGGTATGGATTTATTTTTGTCCAAGTTTTATATTGGTCCACTATTTCAAATGCAGTTCAAACAGACATATATTAAATTGTATGATCCGTTTAAATTCGTTCAATCTGTATACCTTTTTAGGCTTGGCGTATGAATTAATGAATCTAAACTTTAATTCTTTAACTAACTTTGGTAGACAAGGTTAACAAAAAAAATAAACAACCTATGCCAGTATGGAGTTTAAGTTCATAATAGTAAGTATGTGAAGAGAACAGTTAAATTATTTAAACAATTTTATCAAGGTAAGCAACTTCATCACTCTTACGTATAAAAACTAAACTATAGTCGACCCTAATCTACCGGCAGAGTAAACATAAATCACTGCAATATACTCGAGTCTGCATGTGACGAACACCATGAAATTGGCCACAAGATATCAAACCGTCTTAGTCATGTCAGTTGAGCTAATAGGCACGCACTTTGTTTTTCCGCTTTGTTGAATGACGAGTTCCAGTGGTTAGTTGTGCAAAACTGTTAGTTTTTTAATATAATTGGTCCAGTAACACTATCCATCCTTTTTATCAGTAATAATATCTCCGAGGATCGTTCTTGTGATATTTCTAGAACCTATCATTTCTTTGATTTTTTTGTGTAAATTAAAGCTATCATACTTTTTGTTTAGATTTTCTATTTCCTTGCATCTGTCGGAGAGCCACCTCTCTCATGCCTCTCGAATTTTCCATTTAATGTTTTCCTAAATTGCTTTACATTTATTTAAGTCTTTTGCTTTATATTTTCTTCGTTTTTTTCATAAGTTCAAGAATTTCTACTGTCACAGTTTGTTACTTTAGTCGAAAACAAAAACAGGCAAATTTTAAGTCCTCAATTTGGTGTGTTCAAAAGTGTTTTCAATGTCATTGAATAATATAAAAATACACATTATCTGCACCGAAAACAAACCAAAATCGTTCAAAATCAATTGATGCTGTAGATGACTTTAACAAGTCAGCTATAAGAAAAAAGGTTCATCAATAATTTTCCGCAATGAAATTCCTACAATTAAAAAAGTACTAAGAGATGTAAATAATAATAATGTCTTACCAAATTTTAATAGTTTTACAAACTCTTACGAAAATTAAATTTTAAATTTAAAAATCGTGGAAAAAACAGTTTGCTACTCGACACAAATGAAATTGTTCTATACCAAAGGGATTATGTGCAAAAGATAAGACAATATACATCTGAAAATTGAACATTTTATTATTTCATACGACATAAATAAATGCTGGCTATATAAAATCAAAATAAAATCAGAATAAGTCGAGACAACCAAACAATCGAGCTGAAAAGAAGAATAAACCTCGCTTGGGCTGCATTTGGAAGGATGAAGGATATTTTTAGGTCTAAGATTCCAATGTGTCTGAAAAGAAAAGTATTTATTCAATGTATTTTGCCAGTAATGACCTACGGCGCAGAAACCCTAACGCTCACAAGAACAACAGTGAGTAAACTACAAGTTGCGGAGAGAGAATTATGTTAGGGATTTCTCTACGTGATAGAATACCCAATGTTACTATACGCAAAAGATCAGGAGTAGCAGACGTTATTGAAAGGATAACAACACTAAAGTGGAACTGGGCAGGTCATGTAGCAAGATCAGTTGATGACCGGTGGACAAAAAGAATTTTGGAATGGAGACCCCGAATACAAGCTTACAAAAATAGAGGTCGACCCCCAACGAGATGGACAGATGACATAAAAAGAGTGACTACAAATTGGATTCAGATGGCGCAAAATCGGACTAAGTGGAAAAGCATGCGTGGTTCAGCAGTGGACGTTAGAGGCTAGTTGATGATGATGATGATGATATAAAATCAAAAGCTTGAATAAATGCTACTCTGACTTCTGCAAGATGTCAATTTTTGATGGCTGTCGATCGGCTTAAGAAATCCTAGAGTTAATTGAAATTGAAATTGAAATTAATTTTTGAAAAAGTTTAATAATTTGTCACATCAGAATTGGGAATGGTTTTGTTTCCAATGCACTGTGGGCTTTAAATCAGCACTACAATGCACAACTATGAGAAGATGGATAGGAAATCATTTAAAAGTTAATTCCAAAAGATTTTACCAACACTGGAAGAAAAATATTATAAACAATACCCCTTACCATTTTAGAAAATTGAAAAAAATTTCCATTGTGGCTATAAAATAGCCAGATATTTAAAATTGGCTTCGCTTAAAGGACATTTCCTTTAAAGAAACTGTATTAAAAGTACAACTTTTAGAAATAACTAAACAACATAAATTCGAATATAATAAGTACATAGTAAATTAATTGGTAGGAACTACAAATAGAATAGATTTAAGGTTGCCACCGTACCACTGCGAGCTCAACATAATCGAGATTGCATTGAGGTAAGTCAAGAATTATGTTGCAGAGATTAACAAAAAATTTAAATTTGCTGACTTTAAAATGTTTTTCATGAGTCTATGTCGGCTATAACCATGGAAAAATGGAGAACTTCGTCAAGCATGTAAAAAAATTAGTGGAGCTAAAAATTTGGGAGTTGGGCAATTTGATTAAAACACAAATTCAGCCAAATAATGACAGTAGTACATAAGAATCTAAAAGTGAAGAGAGAAAACGGTAACTTTGTAAACTTGTTTTTTTTCTGTATACCTTGTTTTGTTGCTAATAGCTGTGGAACTTGTAAATCATTTTTATATTTGAAAAATTGGTGTACTGTAATATGTATCTGTCAAACGCCTGCATGTCACAAAACGTTTTATATTGTAACTTTAATCTACTGAAAAAATACGTGTTTTCAGTGTGAGTTTGTTTACACCGTCTGTAGCTTGAGCCTGAATTTATTATAGTTAAAAAATTTAATGAGCGGGATCAGTAACTGATCCCGCTGAAACTGAAAAAAGGAATGTGAACAGGGTAGTAGGACTAAAGCAGCAGAAGTAGCAAAATTTAGGTTTAGTACTTCAAGTACGAACAAAATAGCTCAAAAATCTGATTTTTTACGCACTACTGTCCGAAACATTACAACTTATATTTCTACACTATAAACTTAATGGAGGAAGTGAATGAAGATGATCCAGATAAGCGACTACAGTTTTGTCAGATTATAATCGAAAACATAAGTAATAATCTAAACTTTATTTCCAAGATTTGGTTTTCGGATGAATGTTTTTTTTCTAAATGGTAGTGTAAATCGACACAATTCCCTTTATTGAGCTAATGAAAATCCTAGATTTTTCTACTAAACACTTACTTAACAACCATTGAAATTAAACATGTGGAGATCGTATTGTTAAACCATTATTTATGCAACAAAATTTGATCCCACACTTGATCCCATTTTGATAATTATGATCGAAAATGTTAACAGGTATTCAGAAAGTTATTTGTTTTGCCATCCAGCAGAGATGGGCATCGACACGTCGACTTTAATTGTCGACACAGACGTGTCGACAATGTCGAGAACGTGTCAACAATGTCGACAATGTCGACAATGTCAGCAACGTGTCCATAATGGAAAAAAGTGAGGTTATGTTATGAAATTATTCAGTTGTAAACTTTGAATGTGATCTGATCTGATCAGAATCAAAATGAGTGGCAGAAAACTGAATAAAAACTATGATATATTATTATTCAAAGTATTAAAGATAGAAGGAAAGCACGCGGCTAAATGTTGTGTATGTGGAAATGTGATAAAAAATACAGCTGCAGCAAGATTGCAAAGTCACAGGTAAGAAGAAATATTTTAATTAATTTTAGCTGGATAGCTATAGAGATTTATTCTCTGAAATTGATATTTGTATCGGCTGATAACTAACCCCGTCCCGTACTTTCATTTTAAGAAACGTCTGCAAGTTAGATCGTGGCAATGGTAATCAATCCAATAATGAAATGTCGCATGTTTCGATATACGAAAATACTGGCTCAGACACAGGTTTTACACCTACAGTTAATCCACAAGTGAGTATATAGGACGTATGTTCTACTACATATTTAGCAGGGGCGGATCTAGAAAAAATTTTGGGGGGAACTTTTTGAACTTACATTTATCTATAATATAAAAATGAATCGTAAAATGTGTTCGGAGCCGCATAACTCAACAACGCATGGATCACCATTTCAGTAGTAGTATATTGGAGAAAACATGGCGTCAAAAACCGTATAGCCATCTAACGGCAAGAAGTGAAAATAACGCACTATATATTATTGTAGATTTCTTGATTACTATTTAATTAGAATTCGGAAGGGGACATAAATTGCATCAGTTTTCACCCCAGAATTTATATTCTGAGGTTTTCACGTTGTTGCATCTCTATATACAGGGTGTCCCATTTAAAAAAACACCAAGTTTAGTATTTTACGGCAAAAAACGGATTGGCCTATTGAATTAAGTACAAAACGCTGTATCTATGCCAACTTCTGTATACAGGGTGTCCGTAGATCCGCCCTTTATATTTAGTCACCTTAAAGTTTCTTTTTATTTTTAATTTTAGAATACAACGAACGGTAGTTACGAAGTTATGGAAGATGGTTCGCTAGCTATTGTGACTGGAACTTCACCTGAAAACATGCTAGATGGAGTTATAGAAAATTCATTAGACACCGATGCCGCCTTATTGGAATTGGAAGAAAACAATGGTGTAGCAATTCAAGGTACTTATAGTATTGTTGAAAATATGATGTTATCAACTACTGATACTGAGAGTAGTAATTTGACTAACTTAAGTACTCCAACTTCCTCCAGCACAAGCTACACGAGCACGAATAAAAGAAATTTATTCGCTACATCTCAAGCTAGACCAGCCAAAAAATCAAAGAAAATCACCGACCATATGGACATATTACAAGAGTATGAAGAGGAGAAGATAAGCACTGCACTAGCCAAATTTATATTCGGCTGTAACTTACCATTTACTGTGGTAGAATCACCTCTCTTTAAAAATTTTATAAAAACGATCCGTCCTGCTTATTTAGGCAAAATTCCTGGCCTGAAAAAACTTTGTACATCGCTTTTAAATAAGTGCTATGAAGACTGTATTGAGATTTTACGTAAAAAGTGGAAACCGAGTCAGTCATTTTATGTGACGGTTGGAAAAACTCATCTACTAATTCTAAAACGGTTGTGACAATGTTGCATAGTGCAGACGGAAAAAATGCCTTTCTTGATGATTGGGATTTAACCACGGAGTCTGAGACTGGAGAAAAACTTGCCGAAATAATAACAGAATCTAAAAAAATTGCAAAAGAAAAATACGATGTAGATGCATACGGTATAGTTTCGGATAATGCTAGTGCAATGATTAAAATGGGATCCCTCCTCAAGCACAACATGTGGCACTCTACGTGCAGTAGCCACACCGGCAACCTTTTAGCCAAAGACGTGCTGGATAAAAAGTTAGTCGACAATGTGGTCATTGTCCTCAAAGAATTTAAGCAACCAGATTTAGAAAAAATGATAGTTGATAAGGGAGGGCGCAGAATCCAATTGCCGGCCGAAACAAGATGGTGCTCTTACCGAGATTCTTTCAAAAGTCTCCTAGAAAATCTGGTATATATGAAACAAGTAGCCGCTGTAACGAAAAAAAAAGATTAAGCCGATAGTCAAGGAATTAATCTTCAAGGATGAATTTGTGGATAAGATTCAACAGAACATAGAAATTTATGAACCCATTTGTAATCTGATCAATGCTTGTCAGAAATCTGACACATCTGTAGCAGATGCCGTTCATCTGTGGCTCAATTTGAATCTGCAGATAACCTTAAAGAAAAATTGAAACACAGACAACAAATGGCGTTAAACGTGTACGCATTAACTGCGTACTATCTGCATCCGAAATATGAAAATTCCAAGCTTACGTCAGAGCACACTGGTAGAATAACTCAGTTCTTACTCAGAAAGTTGTGCAATCAGGGCATAGAAGAATGGGACAAATTTAACACTAAATCGGGTAAGTCTTTCAGACAAAATTATCGCTCTTTTGATTTTTAATATATTAGGTTTACAATTTCAGGAATATTCTCAACACTTTGGGAAAAAGGAGTTGAAAAGCCTCTAGTATTTTGGCGAGTGGTCAAACTGGAATGCCCAATTCTTGCTAAAATGGCTCTCAGACTTCTAAAAATGCCAGCCTCCTCAGCTCAAATCGAGAGACTCTTTTCAAATTGGGGACACATTCACAGTCTGATAAGAAATAGATTAACGTTCACTAATTCCAAGAAATTGGTACATATTTATGTTTCATTAAAGGGAGAGTATCCTGATAAAAATAGTTATGACCTGGACGAGGAAGAAATTGTAGATATGGACGGGGAAAGTACAACTATTTGATGTATTATTGGTTAAATGTTTTCTTTGGTTAAAAATTAGCAAAACCGCAAAATGTTGTAATGTTTTTATTATGCAGTCTCTGCCAAAGCACGAAGAGATTCAACACTGTTTCAGTAATTATTATACTATAATTATTATAATAAAGAGTTAGTAAAATTTAAAAAAAAGTAAACGAAATGTTAGGAAACAAGGTAAGGTTTCAATGTACTGAGATATGTTTGATTGTGGTTTTGAATCTTACCTCGTTTACTGACGTTTAGGTTTACGTTTCTTGTTAATTTTTTTAAACCTTTCTGTAAATTTTACGAGTTTACGAGTAACGATAGAAAATTAAAAATCTATGAAAATTTGTTTTGCTGTTTTTTTCTGGTTTTGCATCTATATGGTAATATTTTAGATTCATTACATTGCATTACTCTATCATGAGGTTTGCACATAATAAATTGTCTCTATATGATTCTATTTAAAATTCATTTACACTTGAAAAACCTGCAATCAAACAATTATGGAATATCCTATGAATTTGACAAGTTAATAGTGAGGTTAAAAGTTTCAAAAGTTTGAGATTATTTGGTCTCTTTGCAACTTGTTGAAACATTAATGCATACTTTTTCAATAAGTCAGCGCTGCCAGATTAACCTAAAATTTCAAATTAGTGCGCACGGAACGTCATTCTGATCGTTTGCTAATTGTCGACATACTCGACATTGTCGACATTGGCAACAAATTTAAATCACTCGACATCGACATGATTGTCGACATGTCGACAATCGAATTGTCGACATGACATTATCGACACCGCCCATCCCTGCCATCCAGACTGCGCACCTTCATATTATAGCATAAACGTAAGGCGATACCTTAATAAACGGTTTCCTAGGCAATGGATTGGACAGAGAGGTTTTATTGAATAGCCAAAGATCTCACAATTTCTCCCCTGGACTTCTTACTATGGAAATTCATTCCTGCTTTATTTAATCAGGGAACTAATAGTGCATGAATATAGTCTAGTAACTCAAAAAGTTTATCATAATTTCTAAAAGTGACTTTATAATTGTACGGACGTTGGTGAATATAATTTTGAACATTTAATTAAACAGTAATAGCTTATTATGATTAGGAAACTGTTTTAAATTATAAATTTAATAATTTAAAGTTTCAAATTTCATTTTAATCTAGTTTGTAACGTGCCAGGAAAAAACTGAAATGGACGCCAGCAAAACATAGGCGCTATATTAAGTTTTTAAGAGGTGTAAGACTCTTAATAAACTAATAATTTTTCCCCAGATCAGAGTCAATATGATAAATAAGTTATGGATGCCTGAGTTATCCAGCAAAATACATGTCTAACCCTTTGCTACACATATTTGTGCATTTACTACCTATATAAAATTAAAGTTTTAAGGTACTGACGGGCAGAAGGTTGACAAATCGCAGATATTTAAACCGTTCAAAGATGTCCTATTTGGAATAAAAATCGAACTCCCTAATTTTTACAAAATATACTCGATGACATTAGAAGTGTTACACGCAGAAGGAATAATTTCTTGAAATTCATTTTTTTGGCGACATGATAGATTTGCATCAAGAATGAAACGATAACGTTGTCAAGAATTTTTATCAACAAGTAATAAAAAAAAAAAGTTAATAATGCGTTTAGTGGCTCTGTAGCTGAATACACTCCTGTATACGTCTAGACATTTACAAAATAAAATTATCGATGTCTGCTTGTGGCACCTCGTTATAAGCAACTTGAACTTCGTGTATTAACTGTGCCAGAGTCTGTGGAGGATGTTTTTCATTATATCCCATACATGTTCGATAGGATTTAAATCCGAAGCACGGGGTGGCTACGGCAAGACATTTTCGCCAGCTTTCTGGAGATAGTCCATAGTTTGACGAGCAATATGAGGCCGCGCTTTATATTACTAAAATATGTCGTCTTGACGACCTATTGAGATAAGACAGTAAATTGGTTTGTAAGATGTCATCAACATAACGCGCAGCTGTCATATTACCTCGAATAAATACAAGTTGTGATCGGTTACTATAGGCAATAGCCCCAAACCACTAATCCAACTGTCTTGTGTACATGCATCTCAATAACAAACCCGACATCTCGTCACTCTCCACGGTGGCGTCGTACCATCTTACGATTATCATGTCTTCCTAAACAGAATCTCGATTCATCGCTGAATGCGACATTACCTCAGTCTGCCACCCAATGCTGCCGTTTTTTGCACCAATTCAAACATTGATGACAGTGGTCCGTAGTCAAAGGAAGCACTAGTCGTGGGCGGAATGAAACCAGTCCGAAATCGTGACGGTAAGTTGTACGCATACTAACTACTATTCCAACCTACTACTCCAAACCATTGCTCAGAAATTTGACGAGTAACTAGCAAAACGGTCTCACAGAGCCAGTAATCTAAAGCGCCTATCTTGACGATCTGTGGTACGTCTCGGTTGACAAGTTGGTCTTCTTCGTATTTCTGTACTTTTGTTTGTCCAGACACGATAGACACACATAACCGTTCTTCTTCTTTTTGTGCCACTCCTATCGGAGATTAAAAATCATCAAGGCTATTCTGACCTTGTTTACGGCTGACCTAAAGAGTTCATTAGTGGTGCAGCCAAACCACTCTCTCAAATTTTGCAACCATGACATTCTTCTACGGCCTGGATTCCGTTTTCCTTCTATTTTTCCCTGCATTATATTTTGAAGTAATGCGTATTTATGTCCTCTCATCAGGTGACCAAAATATTCGAGTTTTCTTCGCTTTAGCGTTAACAAAATCTCTGGGTCTTTTCCTATTCTTCGTATTACTTCACAGTTTGTTATTTTTTTAACCCAACTAATCTTCAGCATTCGACGGTAGCACCACATCTCGAAACTTTCAATATTTTTCATGTTGTTCTGTTTGAGAGTCCAGGCCTCTACACCGTATAATAGCGTGTTAAATACATAGCCTCTCAGCATTCTTAATCGTAGGGGGATGCTTATATTTCTGTTGCAGAAGAATTTTCTCATCTTTATGAAGGCGGCCCTGGCAATTTCGAAACGTCTTTTTATTTCACTGTTTTGATCTCCAGTTTCGTTTATTAAAGTTCCCAAGTATTTGTAACTTGATACTTTTTCAACTTGAGTGCCGTTTATACTAATATACGCTGGTTGTGTCATGTTTTTACTGAAGACCATATACTTGGTTTTTTTAATATTGATATTTATACCATAATTGTTGCAAGCAATATTTATGTCTGTAAGTAATCTTTGTAATTCTTCTACTGTTCTTGTAACTAGTACAGTGTCGTCCGCGTATCGAATATTATTTACAATCTCTCCATTAATTACGATTCCTCCGTTTGCTTGTAAAAGGGCTTCCTGACAGATGCTTTCACTATATACATTAAATAACAGAGGTGACAAAATGCAACCCTGTCGTACTCCTCTACGTATTTCTATTGCTTGTGATGTTTCAGTTTCTATTTTGATGTTAGCTTTCTGATTCCAATATAGATTGAGAATTATTCGCAGATCTTTATTATCTATCTCTCTAAGCTTATCATGGCGTACTCTGTCAAACGCTTTTTCAAAATCGATAAAACACGTATGTACCTCTTGATTAACGTCTAGGCATCTTTGTGTGAGAACATTCAAACCGAAGAGAGCTTCTCGAGCACCAAGCCCTTTTCTGAACCCCATCTGTGTATTACTAATATCTGACTCCAACTTTTGATAAACTCGGTTGTGGATGATTTTTAGAAATATCTTTAGTAGGTGGCTCATTAAAGATATTGTTCGATGTTCTGAACATTCTTTAGCATTAGATTTCTTTGGCAGTGTAACGAATGTAGATAACAGCCACTCTTGAGGTATAATGCTAGTATTGTATATTGTATTAAATAAGTGCAATATTATACCTATTGATTCATCATTCAAGAGCTTTAGCAATTCGGTGAAAACCTCATCCGGTCCATTTACCTTCCCAGTTTTGGAATTTTTAAGTGCCATTTCTACTTCAGATTTTAGAATTTCAGGTCCCGTTTCGCCATATATCAGAACAATGTTATTTCTGTTGTCCTCAAATAATTCTCTTATGTATTTACTCCATCTATTAATTTTCTCTGTTAAATCTATAATAATCTTTCCATCTTTGTTCTTAAGCAAACTTATTTGACGTCTTCTTTGGGTTCCTGTAATTTCTCTTACTTTTTTATGTATATTGAACGTGTCATACTTTCTTTCATAGTTTTCCATTTCTACACATTGTTCTGTAATCCATGATTCTTTGGCATTTCTTATTCTTTGCTTTATGTTCTTATCAACCTCTTTGTATTTTTCTGCATTATTCTTCATTTTACGTCTTTCATCCATTAGTTCTAGAATGTCTGGTGTCATTCACACCTTATGTTTCTTTGCAGATTTGGTAAGGTGTTTCTTTCCCGTAGTTCTTATTATAGTATTTATATACTTAAGTTTTTCATCTATGTTGTCTGTTCTGCAGATTTGGCTTTCTGCTACACTGAGGCTGGTGTTTATTTCTTCTCGCACTGTTTGTCCTAGATGATCATTTTTAAGCTGGCTTAAGTCTAATGCTGGAATGATGGCTTTTCTTATTTTCTTTGGTCTAGCTTCTATCACAGATACTACTGGATTATGATCCGAACCGATATCAGCTCCAGGGAAAGTTTTAGTAGATTTTACGGCATTACGGTCTTTTTGTCACCAATATGTAATCTATTTGGTTTCTGACCACTTTTTCTTGTGTATGTTGAGGTGACGTCCACTTATATAGTCGCCTTGGGGGTAGTTTAAAGAATGTATTAGTTATTATTAAATCTTCGCTTTGACAAAACTGAACTAAACGATCACCCCTTTCATTTCTATTACCTAAGCCATATTGGCTTTACATAACCGTCAAACATAACCGTTATTGCCGTACAATTAATACGACGGCCGATTTCGCAATATGACAAACCCATATCTCTATACGCAATAATTCTACTCCTGTTCAAATGGCTAAAATGGTGGTAATTTTGGTGTCTTTAAACTCGAGGCATTTTCTTACAATGAACACAATTAGATTGAGAAATAATAACTAAAAATTGCTGTACGAACCGGTTTTAACAAATCGTTATATCTACACAAAAAATTAAAGATAAAACTTTATTTTTATAAAAAGTAGAAAAGATAAAACATTGGTATTGTTATCATAGCATGTTTTAAATGTAGTCATTCTGCTGTCCAAAAAAAATTCCTTTTGGGTGTAACACTTGTAATGTCACTTACTGAGTATATAACGAATACTGCTAAATATTAGGGTTAGTTGTTTTATGTGCCCAGCCATATATAATATATTGTACTATTAAAATATATTACAGTGGTAATATTTATTACAAATCATAGTAAAATATGCTATTATTTTTAGATAAAAAAATTAAAAACTGTTAGTATTTTAATAATGCAATGTTAAGTGCGTTATATAATTTAGGGTAAATATTGAAGCATGTCGAAATAATTTCCCTCCTCTCTCTAAGAGAAATCGACAACATGTCTAATTACAAATTGGCGACATTATTAGGCGCCTAACAGCGATAGGTGAAATTGGTCTGTAGAAGTAACCTTATCCAAATATTTGACAGCTATAGATTAGAAATTTGCCAAACAGATATCTCATTATCCTAATCAAATATACACCATCCGTTATTGACTTTTGTCCGTATTCACGGATAACGGGTCAAATAGCAACAGCTAGTTGAAGTAATTGCCAATAATCAATTTAAAATGCCAGATATACACTAAAATTTGATACAGGTAGTAGATCTTTATTAAAACTATACAGGATACTCCCGCAAAAATAAAGCTGATCTGTAATACCGGAAGTTGATATTAACTTCCTTATTTTTAAATGCGACATCTTATATTTTATATTTTTTTAATTTTGCGTATAATTTTTATATTAAATATATATTTATATATATATATATATATATATATATATATATATATATATATATATATATATATATATATATATATATATAATGTTCCGAAATATTTAAGACATTAGTACAATTAAACCTAGAGTTAAGTATAATACTATTACAAGAATTAATATTAAACTCAACAGTCTTTCGGTTTGAACTGAGTCCATTATCATTGCGCCGAGCTTTCTACATCCTCTATAATGTCTTCTTCAGGGCTTCCTAGGTTCTTCTAAGCTAAGGTCGTCTCGATCCCTCAGAGATAACTACATTGATCACGTACCAATGCATTACACTAATGCGTTGGTTAGTGATCAGAGTTACTTTTTGTCTGATCAAGAGACCGGTCAGCTATCTGCTGGTCGTTACAGAATTTTCGCCATATGGACGATTATTTATTGTTTGAGAGTTTGAAAACTTTTTTATCTTTGGAGATCAATTGTATCTTTGCGGAGTAATGTAGTGACAGTATCCAGTCAATAAAATAGCACGAGTTACATCAAAAGTATAGATTAATTTAGTGCATAATGGATCATCTTTAATTGCAGTGGATGTAGGCAAGCCAAAAAGTCTCTACAAGTTTTTACCTTTTTTATTTATCCTGCAACAGCGGACAATAACTATGCTGAATATTTCCATTTGGTGGTCAACGTGAAAAAGGATATATATTTTTTGATTTTTATTTTTCTTGTACATGTACCCAGTGTAGTGCAATGTTCGTGTTTTTTTGAGGGGGTAGATCTCGTTATTTGTTTTATATGTTTTCTTATTATCATTTTATATACAACTCTATGCTTATGTGTAGATTTAAAGAACCGAAATATCATATTTTGTGATAATTTTCCTTTTTTTAAATGAAATGATTAGTATTAAGATCAATTTTATATGTTTTATCAGGACATCGGCAGAAATTTATATTAAACTTTTTTTAAAGATATAGGAAGGTAACAAATTGCCATGGACATTACTGGTTGTAAAATCTAAATTAGTATGCCCAGTAAGATCTAGTTTCAGCGAATAATAAATATAGCTTGTACATAAAAACATTGTATTTTTAATTTTTCTTACAATCTTTTTTACTGTTGGACCACATATAAATAATTGGTAACAGGTTTGTTAAGCGAGCATACAAGGTAGGTGAGATTGTTTCTTGTTATTAATTTATTTTTATATGCATTAAGGTTTTAAAGAGTTTTCTTTGCCTCTCGAAGAAACGTCAAGTGGCGCTTGTTTTGGTAAGTTATTAATATTATATGTTAGTAGCTACCATCTACTTATTTTTCTTCTCTTCAATTTTGTTTGTGTGCTAGCAAGAATAATCCGAAAAAATACGCTCATATCTCTACCGATTCTGAGCAACGCAGCCCCGTTTAACTTGTGTGCCTCAAACACTGTCATCGTTTGTGTTGTTACAATGATTCTCTTAATATATCCATTTTTAGCCTTATCTTGTATTGTTTCTATACCCATACAGTTTAGCATAGTCATTCGGTAACATGCACTTTCTCTTATTTCTTTTTAACAGTCAAGCGTACAGTGCTGTTTAATACAGCTAGTTTTATTACAGTTTTATAAAAAATTCTTTAACTATGTATATATTTTAATGTGATCTTTCTGGTACACTTCTTTTTCTTGATGTACCTATCCGTAACGAATATTGGCGATCATGGCAATATTTATTTTATCTGCAGCAGCGTGGAGAAATTGTACAGATGTTGTGTTCAACCAGGTTTCTGAGGTTTTTTAACCAGGATGTTCTGCTTCTTCCTGAACCTCGTGTTTCAAATATTCTTCTTTGAAAAATGACTTGTTAGAAAGCATATCTGATTTCATTTAGCATAATCTGTCCGAAGTATTGTAACTTTCGAAATTTGTATGGTGGTCAGTACTTCTCGTTATTCTTCATTGTTCTAAAGACCTCCATATTTCTGACTTAGTTAGTCCTTCTTTTTCTTCTTTGGGTGCCGTGTCCAGATTCAGACGTTGGCCGTCATCATCTTTACAATTTCCTGAAACCTTTCTCTGTCGGTTGCTGCGCGAAATAGTTCTTCTACTGTGGAACCACACCATTGTCTAATATTACGCAGCCATGAAAGTTTTTTTCGACCAATCCATCTCTTTCCTTCCACTTTTCCTTGTATTATAAGGCGAAGTAGATGGTATTTAGGTCCTCTAATTTTATGGCCGAAGTATTCTGTTTTTCTCCTCTTTATGATGTTTATGAGCAGACGTTCTGAATTGATCATTTGAAGAACATTTTCTTTGGAAGTGTGCGAAACCCACAATATCTTTAGGATTCGTCTATAGCACCACAATTCGAATGCTTCTAACTTGTTTAGCATTGTGGTTTTTAACGTCCATGTCTCACAACCATACAATAGGATGTACTACACATAACATTTCAGGACCTTCTTACGAATATTCATCGACAGGTTTCTGTTGCATAAAACTGGTTTCCACGTCATAAAAGCCTTACGTGATATTTTGATCTAGGTTATTATCTCTTCATCAAAATCACAATTTACATTTAACCAGCTGCCAAGATATTTGAAGTGATTTACCCCTTCGATCTCCTCTCCATTAAGAGAAATCAGACCTTGATCTATATTGATCTTTCCAACTGCCATCCACTTTGTCTTTGAAATGTTGATTTTAACGCCTCTCCGATAACTTGGTTCACCTACTAGATTTAGTAATATTTGATCTTGTAAATTTTCTACAAGAATGGCTGTATCGTCAGCGTATCTAATATTGTTGATTACTTCTCCACCTAATCTTACTCCCTCTTGTCTGTCATCCAAAGCCTCCCTAAGTTAGTCCACGGGCTCTTAAGTGTTCTTCAAATATAGTCACATTTCAGACACTTCCAATATTCTGCACATATCTTCGTCCAGCATCCAAGATTAATCACCATTAAAAAGCACAGAGAAGACATGATATCTCAGGATTTTTACTTTTATAGCAAGAGAAAGGCCGTGACTTCTGAAGAAAGCCCCCATCCGATTGAAGGAGAATCTATCTTTATCTCCTGGGTGTTGGTCCATTCTTCATTCATTATGATGCCGAAGTAGTTGTAGTGCGTCCCTCTTTTTACTGTGATATGGTTTACGTAGATTTGACCTTCTGTTATCTTTTTCTTGCTTATTATCATATATTCTTATATTCATTTTATCCTACTAAATGGCGGTTACAATTTATTACCGTATTTAAAACGGCAGATTTACTTAAAATTTTTACAGTGTGGCTAAACCCACAGTTAAGAGTTATCTAAAAAGCAGCCTTTATGCAGAAGCTTAAAGCCTCAATATAAATAGCTTTTTAGTTGTTGGGCATCGTGCTGCCTATGTTGTTTTCTTTTCTTTTTTCCTGAATTCGGTTCTGACTTGCGTTTATTGCGTTTATTGTATTCGCAAAAGAGTATTCTTACTACGCGAGAAGCGTCAGTTTACCATTTGCTATATACCTTTACAGAAACTGTGAAAGTATGAGGAACAATACAATCTTCGTTTTTTTTTGACATTACGAAAGAATTTTTTATGTATATTGCGAATATCTTAATACCTTGCCTTCGGGTAGATATTATTATAGGTAAGTGTCACTGAGCTGTAAACTCGTACAACTCGTGAATCTCATTTTAAGTATGTGCCCCAAATATGCTGGCTTTATCATTTTAATAGTGGTCGAAAGTTCTCTGTCTTTTTCCTTTCTGTGCAACACCATTTTATTGTAAATCTTTAACATACATTGAGTAAATGAACCACATTATATTAAATGTATAGTGACAGAAGGTATATTTCTTTTTAATAAAGCGAGTGAGCGATTTTAATAAAGACTTGAATATTTGCACAAAAGGACCAAGGTGAGAATAAAAGATCGAACAGTGGTATAACTAGTAATTATTGGTAATTAATTATTGTATACTTAGCGACAGGGCGATAATTTAGTAATTTTTAGCAACAAACAATAAATCAAGGTGAACTTTCATTTAGCCCTGCTGTACCGTTCGAGTAGTCAATTATGGAAATGTACTGTTCGGGTCAATATGACCCAACTATGGTTTATGATCCTTAATCGAAGTAAAATAAGCTAATGGTGCTAAACAAAACTTTATAAAAAAAAATATAGTTAATTAAACAAAAATTATGTTGCTAATGTAAATTAAATTTTATTAACAAAGATAAAAGGCATTTTTACCAGAAAAGCCTAAGAACAAATACCTACAAAATTTAATTTAGTTTACAACTGGGGCAGTAATAAAAAGAATAGGTTTTACAAATATGTTTATGACATATACAACATAAAATATTAGTCTTGTTATCGTTTTTAGAGCAAAATTTACAGCGTGCTCATTTAGCAGGCGGAGTTGGATTGTCCATAGACGGTTCACTAAAATTTCCATGTTCGTTTTTCCAGTTCTTGTGAGTCTTTATTTCTTGGTAGATTTTTCCTGGAAAGGATAAGTGGTTTCACCAGTTTGTTTTTCCCAATTCCTTAAGAAAAATTTGCCGTTTTATAAGTTTGTTGGTGTTTCACTGAGGATTTATTGATGTCCATAAAACGAACGCGTTGTAGGCAGAAATGTCCAGCATATATAAAATAATTTGAGGCTTCTGTCTTTCCTCTTACTAATAACCTTATCATGATGCAAAGTAGTCATTAGAATAACATTTTAATTCTTTTTAGGGAAAAGTTAATAAAAGTGGTATCTTGCGTGAATAAAAAGACGAACTATGAACTTCTTTATTCGCAATTTATGCTGAAAGCTCTGGCTTATTCTTTCTTACAGTTCCCAGCATTGTATTTTTTCTTTTTAAAGAAGTTGTCCTAAATTGTATGATGTAAAAAAGTTATCACAAGTATTATTGCGGCCTTTCAAATCACTACACAAGTCGCGCACCACACGCATTACCTGATTCCGTTCCGACGCTGCATCTGCTTCCTTTCCTGTATAGACCTGCAATTTTAGAGCATAAGAATTTTAACTGTCAAATTTGCCCAAATTTGTATGCTATATTTTGCTGGTTTGCTTGAAATGGACTGTTTGAAGGAACTGCGTTTTCTAAACGCAACTAATTGCTCGTTGACGGTAACATTTTTAATGGCATAGACATTAGTGATTCAGCTAGTTGCAATAGATTTTCTAATCAGACAAGTGCACAACCCTATCCCTAATAGAAAACTAACAGATAATTAATAGAAGAATATACGACAAGGAAACTTGCTTCTCATCTAGGGGCCCATCAAGATATTCTTAGTAGACAAACAAAACTGGACCACGGAGTGTTATAACAAGGTGTTATAACATTAAAGATTAACAAAGGATACAAATCTTAGCTTCATGTAATGTCAGAGGTAGGTAGATTTTCTACCCATTTTTCACAAAAGTCACTTATTGCAGCAAGTTTATCAGTACGTCTCCTATCTTGTCTAGTAGTGTTGTTATCAAAACGTACTACTTGTGAATTTTTTGTAAATACTTCCAGGGACATTCTTGCTCGAAATACACTACGACCCGTTTCTTTATTTCACAAACTTTTAGTTAATTCACCATGGGACTTGAAAACTACAGCTAACAATAAAAGACCTATGTATGCGTGAAAACCAATTTTATTCAAGTCTTTCCAGTTGGTTCCAAAACCACGCTGTCCTTCCATGTTGGTCATATTTATAATTTGGTTTGCAGCTATGTCAGAAAAGAGTGCATTAAATGAATTTTTAATATCGAAAATTCGTGCACATGCGTACCTTGTATCTCCTGGAGCATTATTTGTAACATTGGCCGTAGAAAAACGGCCGCGTTGATAAGGAGGATCGAGAGACCACTGGATATTACCGTCTTTTGAAGGAACTGTTTAGAGGGTTCTTCAGGATAAGGTACATAGAATGAAACAGCAGGATCATCACTACTTTCTTCCTCTCTCACTACTTGTATTGTTTTCTGTTTCTGATACGTACTTATCACTTTCTGATACGTTCGCGAGCTCACGAAGATCATATTCGGTTAGCGTTTTTCGATGCGACATTCTTCTTCTTCTTAGAGTGCCGTCTCCCTACGGAGGTTGCAATCATAATGGCTATTTTTATTTTAGAACTTGCTGCTCTAAACAAATAAATCGATCTGCATTGGTACCAATCACGTAGATTCTTTAACCATGAGTTCTGCCTTCGGCCAACAGATCTTCTTCCTTGAATCTTTCCCTGTATTATCAGTCTCAAAATTTCATATTTTGGTCCCCTCATCACGTGGCCTAGGTATTCCAGTTTTCTGGTTTGTATAGTGGTGATTAGTTCTGTTTCTTTACCAACCCTCTCCAGTACTTCTTTATTTGTAATTCTATCAGTCCATGATATTTTCAATACTCTGCGGTATAACCAGAGTTCGAAGGCCTCGATTCTTTTTAAATTACATTTTTTTAATGTCCAAGTCTCAGCTCCATATAATAATATTGAAAATATATAACAGCGAATGGTACGTAGTCTGATCTCCAAATTTAGATTTTTGCACGTTAGGAGTGGCTTTATTCGTATAAATGCTAATCTGGCAATCTCTATTCGTCTGTTTATTTCTACAGTATGATCATTGGTTTCATTGATCAAAGTTCCCAAATACTGATATTTTTCTACTTGTTCTATCACGCTACCATTTATTGTCAATAGGTGATGTATATTTTGTGGCATTTTTGTAATCTTTGAGGGTATACAAGGCAACTATCGAACACGGTGATTAATTTAATCTTGCCCAAGCGCTTTCGATCAATAGATCATCTTCAGGGGCATCTGAAATAAGCCAAGAAACGTTTTTTATAATCAGGAAAATTAATTCACTTGGATAAAAAACTCCAAGTTTATGGTTGAAAAAAATTTTTTTATATGTGATAAACGTTTATAGACTTACTTCGTCAATTGTGGACTATCCGACATACTAGAATGTCATAAATGTAAAAACTGGACATAACAATACAAAATACACTACACTAAGACAAACAAACACTTTAAAATTTATATGGCGAAGCTACATATTGTGAAGAAGCCGGAGACAGAATGGGCTCCCGGTCTGACGGAAATGTAGAGATGACATGTGACAAATGACAGCTTATGAAGGGCAGTTATGTGATCTGCACCTTTCAAAATTCTATGACAATAAGTATTGACCAAAGGTCCAACTGACACCACTATAGGAAATCGACTGATGAAATATAAAATTATATAGTATATTTTTTTATGTGGATTGAATAATTCCAATCTCACACTCAAACCTGTCTATAATAATTAGGATGTTGGTTTGAGAGCAATTGAAGTTGACATAAAGTATGAATGTGAGAAAAGACTAACAATATATTAGACAGTGGATGGTTGACTACAATAAAATGGTCCACCAAGCGCTATCAGTACTGTAAAAAAGAAAAATCTGAATATGCAGTTAAATTACTAAAAGTTAAAATCAAAATTGAAGACAAAATATATAAATGTGTTATAGTCCACGTAGTTCAGTTGAATCCACAGTCAATGGAAGAACTTTAAAATTAATATTGAAATATTCAGTGCATGAAGTCTAAACAGTCGAGCTGGGTCCTCTACGAGGTGAAGCTGTAATAAAGTTTTTAAATATAGGATTAAATTTAGTACAATTTAAATTAATTTGAGTATTAAGACAGTGAGAGTTTTCATTTGTTTCCCTTGTAATCTCCAAATCTTCCAATAAATCCAACTCAAGATAGTTTTTCTTTCTGCTAATGTCATGTAAGATAGATGAACCAGAATTGATGTTAAAATTGTGGTTGCTGGCTACTAAGTGTTGACCAAAACTTGAAGAATTTGGTCTTTTCAAATGTTCAGAGACTCTAGTGGATAACTTTCTGATGGTTCTACCTACATAAGATGCATCACAATCATCACATTTTAATTTGTAAATACCACTTTTATCAAGTGTATTCATCCTATCTTTGGTATTGATTAAGAAGGAACCTAAAGTGTTATGTGATTTAAAGGAAATTTTGATGTTATCAATTGTAGAAGAAAAAAGTTTAGATATTTTATTGGAAATGCTACTAATATAAGTGAAGGAGAAATATCTGATGTTATCTGAACCATTCGGTTGGGAAAACTGTGAAGAATATGCAAGCTTTTCTGCAATTTTTAGTTTAGCTCTATTTAGAAGTTTGTATATAATGTTGGGATCATAGCCATTATTGAAAGCAATCTGCTTAAGAGTATTAAGTTCTGTATTGAAATTATCATCAGAGAGAGGAAATTTAAGTAACCGATGAATGTAACTGTTGAAAGCAGCCATTTTATGCTGAGTAGGGTGGTTAGACGTTTCATGTATAACGTGATCTGTTTGGGTGGGTTTTCTATAAATGTTGTACTCTAAAGAATCTTTCTTACGGGAAATAGTCATATCCAAGAAGTTCAACTTATTGTCAGATTCTGGTTCCAGAGTAAAAGAGATGTTAGGATGGAGGTTATTAAGATCATCCAGAATCTGTAAAGCATCATCTTGGGTTCCCTGTATGAGAGCTATACAATCATCAACATATCTAGACCAAAAAACTATTTTGTTGTTGTTATTAACAAACTTCTGTTCTAAGCTATCTAAGAAAATATCAGCTAGAAAAGGTGATAATGGAGATCCCATTGCTAAACCTGTTGGTTGTTTATATATTTTTTGATTGAATTGAAAGAAGTCCTGATCCAGACAGAATTTAAGCATAGTTAATATAGCATGTTTATCCTTTGCAGATATGTTGCAATTGTCTAGAAGGTTGTGTACTAAAGGTAATGTTTCATCTCTTGGTACAGAAGTAAACAAATTGGAAACATCAAAAGAAACTAAATAAAAACCCTCTTCTATCCTAATGTTGTTTAAACGTTCTATTAGATCTAAAGAATTTTTAATAGAGAACTTAGGTTTAAAATTAGTGATAGACTGTATTGTGTTGTAAATAAACTCTGATAATATAGAAACTGGAGTGTTACAAAAACTTACTACAGGCCTTATGGGACAATTGTGTTTATGGATTTTAGGCAGTCCATATAACCTAGGTGTTATAGGATTAGATACAGTTAACTTTCTGTTGTTATATTTAGTAATAGTGTCATTAAACAATTTAACCATAGCTTTTGTTTTATTAATGAAGGTGTTAAGTGGATTTTTTTCCAAAACTACAAAACTATTATCTGAAAGAAAAGATTCTACTTTCTCAATGTATTGAATTTGTTCTAAGATTACAACACAATTACCCTTATCAGCCTTGCTGAGTACAAAAGAATCTCTATCAATTTTATGTTTAATTGATGTTAGCAAATCCTTTTGTTTTTTAAAAATATGGTGATGTCTATGAAAATTGCGTTTGTACTTACATTGTTGTTGTTGAAGTAAGCTAATGCAAGAGTTTCTCAAATATTGTTTAATATCAGCATTTTTAGTCATACCTTCTATTAGAGTATCCAGCTCCACTGCAAATCCTCCAAGCACTGAGTTATTTAACCTAAAATTCTGACAAGAAAACTTAAGGCCTAATCCTAAAAAATACAATTCATCCTCTGAAAAGTGAGTGTTACTTAAGTTTAAGACTCTAGGATGGAATTGGTGATCTGAAAACTTATGCATAGGTGTTGAGGTGCTTCTCTGTTGTTTTTGCAATATCAAACGGTTTAGTTTGTTGGTAAGACTTCTCTTCTTGGTAGATTTTAAGCGGGCGACCTCATCTTCTATGTTGTTGAAGAAATCGTTGACAAGAAACCAAGGATTCTGTTGCAAAATTTGATCATAGGTAATTTTCAGATTGACATTGATATGATGGAGTTTGGTATAGTGCTTCTTAAGTTCTCTTTTCAGGATCTTTTTCTCCAAAATCTGTTTATCCTTATCAGGTACATTTTTTGATGTTTTGACCTTAGCAAAAGTAGGAGTGACTTGATGTAAAATGCACTGCCTAACGAACCAAATGTTTAAGAATATAATCATTCTCTTGCAGGATAGTCTACTGTAAGTATCAACCAAGACTGCCATAGTCAATAAATCAATATAAGGTTGAATGTTCGAATAATTAAACTTTGAGGGTATACAAGGCAACTATCGAACACGGTGATTAATTTAATCTTGCCCAAGCGCTTTCGATCAATAGATCATCTTCAGGGGCATCTGAAATAAGCCAAGAAACGTTTTTTATAATCAGGAAAATTAATTCACTTGGATAAAAAACTCCAAGTTTATGGTTGAAAAAAATTTTTTTATATGTGATAAACGTTTATAGACTTACTTCGTCAATTGTGGACTATCCGACATACTAGAATGTCATAAATGTAAAAACTGGACATAACAATACAAAATACACTACACTAAGACAAACAAACACTTTAAAATTTATATGGCGAAGCTACATATTGTGAAGAAGCCGGAGACAGAATGGGCTCCCGGTCTGACGGAAATGTAGAGATGACATGTGACAAATGACAGCTTATGAAGGGCAGTTATGTGATCTGCACCTTTCAAAATTCTATGACAATAAGTATTGACCAAAGGTCCAACTGACACCACTATAGGAAATCGACTGATGAAATATAAAATTATATAGTATATTTTTTATGTGGATTGAATAATTCCAATCTCACACTCAAACCTGTCTATAATAATTAGGATGTTGGTTTGAGAGCAATTGAAGTTGACATAAAGTATGAATGTGAGAAAAGACTAACAATATATTAGACAGTGGATGGTTGACTACAATAAAATGGTCCACCAAGCGCTATCAGTACTGTAAAAAAGAAAAATCTGAATATGCAGTTAAATTACTAAAAGTTAAAATCAAAATTGAAGACAAAATATATAAATGTGTTATAGTCCACGTAGTTCAGTTGAATCCACAGTCAATGGAAGAACTTTAAAATTAATATTGAAATATTCAGTGCATGAAGTCTAAACAGTCGAGCTGGGTCCTCTACGAGGTGAAGCTGTAATAAAGTTTTTAAATATAGGATTAAATTTAGTACAATTTAAATTAATTTGAGTATTAAGACAGTGAGAGTTTTCATTTGTTTCCCTTGTAATCTCCAAATCTTCCAATAAATCCAACTCAAGATAGTTTTTCTTTCTGCTAATGTCATGTAAGATAGATGAACCAGAATTGATGTTAAAATTGTGGTTGCTGGCTACTAAGTGTTGACCAAAACTTGAAGAATTTGGTCTTTTCAAATGTTCAGAGACTCTAGTGGATAACTTTCTGATGGTTCTACCTACATAAGATGCATCACAATCATCACATTTTAATTTGTAAATACCACTTTTATCAAGTGTATTCATCCTATCTTTGGTATTGATTAAGAAGGAACCTAAAGTGTTATGTGATTTAAAGGAAATTTTGATGTTATCAATTGTAGAAGAAAAAAGTTTAGATATTTTATTGGAAATGCTACTAATATAAGTGAAGGAGAAATATCTGATGTTATCTGAACCATTCGGTTGGGAAAACTGTGAAGAATATGCAAGCTTTTCTGCAATTTTTAGTTTAGCTCTATTTAGGAGTTTGTATATAATGTTGGGATCATAGCCATTATTGAAAGCAATCTGCTTAAGAGAATTAAGTTCTGTATTGAAATTATCATCAGAGAGAGGAAATTTAAGTAACCGATGAATGTAGCTGTTGAATCTGCATGTACTTCGTTTTTTTGGCGTTTATAGTAATTCCCATCTCAGCACTATTTATACTCAAGCTTTCGATAAGATGTTGTAGATCCTCTATACTCGTTGCTATGATCACAGTGTCGTCTGCATATTTTAGATTATTAATTAATTTTCCGTTAACGGTGACTCCCGCTTCGATATTATTGAGCGTGTTTTGGAAAACTTCTTCAGAATATAAGTTAAACAAAAGTGGTGATAACACACATCCCTGTCTAACTCCTCTACAGATCCTCATTTCTTCTGAGTGTTGCCCATCAATTTGAACTATGGCACTTTGGTTCCAATATAATGTTTGCACCATATTTATGATTTTACTGTCAATGCGCTTGTTCATAAGTATTGATATTAGTTTTTCATGTCTTACTTTATCGAAAGCTTTTTCGTAGTCAACGAAGCAGTGTAGATCAACATTCACATCCCGACATCGCTGAATTAATATGTTGATGACAAATAGTCCTTCTCGAGTACCCATTCCATTTCGGAACCCGAACTGCGTCTCGCGATATTAATGCGACATTATCAACATGCAAACATAAAATGAAATTTGAAATGTACATGAATGCGCTTGGCATATCAGTGTCCTAGCAGCCTACCATTTGTTTATCACCTCCACTTCCATCTAAACATTCCGTGACATTCCCTTCTACATGACATCGTCTAGCTACAGTTCACATTTTTTAAAAATTCTAGCTTGCAAAAACTTGCAAACTGTTAAAAAATATATAAAATAATGCCAACTAAACATACATACATACGTAATTTTTAACGGTTTAAATATGTGGGTCATATTCGCAAGAACGTACTATAGGTAACAATTTACTTTTTATCAAAAAAATTAGGAAGTTGATTTTTTATCTCGTATACAATTGAAAGACCTCATATTAGGTAATAAGGTCACAAAACACCGGAACGTTTCGCCGCGTAATAATTTGCAAAATAAGAAATAAATTTTTTTTTTTGTCAAATAGACCCGAACAGAACAGCAGGGTGAAAAAAATCTCACCTGCAGATTGCAACAATAAATTTAATATTTTAATATACATTTGGTGTTGTGCTAGAAAAACAATTATTAAATGCAAATTAAAAACAACAATGTTGTACGTCACTCTCGCATAAAATTTTAGGAATGGGGTTTTATGTCGATGAATCCTTATACCTCTTTGTTTATTATGAAAACAATATTTTAATTAATAAATGTGTCCACAAATTATGTAGTATCGATTCAAAATTATTATTAAAATATTACACTAACGACAAACAACAGAAATTATATTAAAAACTCCTTTGGTGCATTTTTAGGTCCAATTAGGACAAAATACCAACAATAAAATGACAGTATTGTCGGTATGTCCAGCTAAATCCTAGTATAAATATTGATATTTCTGTTTTATTTTCATCGTTTCTCGATGAATTACAATGATTAATTGCAGGTTTTATTAGTTTATTTTAAATTAGATTGAATTATTTGTTCATAATATGTTTAATTTTTTCTCTATACTTTTTCAAGAATGTATCCAGAGAATTTAACATATCAATGTATCTGTGACACGCTAAATGTAGTAAAACATTTTACATATTTCATTGGGTGATGATGTACCGGAATTTATTTAAAATAATATTATTCAATATCTGCAATAGCAGTAATTGCATTCTGGGGTTCAAAAACCACGTACGGCAGAGAAAAAGTTGTAGAGAACGTACTAAATATTACCGACACTTGTTTTTTAAATAATGGTTCCAACACTCATTTCAATATTTTAACATGAAGTTTCTCAGCGATTGACCTTAGTCTATGTGATTCCAAAATATGTGATAATGATTCCGAACATGGAATGGTTTAGATGATCTATATGATAGTAACCATTTTCCCATCCTCATAACAAATAATGAAGAAAAATAACCGAGAACAGTAATAAAGTGCAAGATTTTTAATACTGAGCAAGTTTCAGAACTGAAGTAGACCAAAAAACGGAACAAATTTCCTCTAAAAGAATACAAAAAATGCTCTTCATAAGTACCGCCGAAACAAAAGTGAAGAAAACTTGATTAGTTTTATAAAACTTAGACCTAAGGCGAGATATATCTTAAAACAAAGTAAGAAACTCTCATGGAAAAACTAAATTTCTACTTTAACTTATAATACTGCCCCTTCTTATGTTTGGAAGAAAATTAATCAAATGCGGGAGAAAAATAAGCACACAAGCTCTTTTACATAAAAGTAATTTAGTAACCGATGACCAACATATCGTCAATGTAATCGCCGAAAATTTCTATCAGCGATTTAAAAACAAGAATGTAGAGGTAATGGATTTTGGGAACAGCTATGACCTTGAACATTTCACATAAACTTGTGTACTAAATAGGCATAATGCACAGCTCTTGTCAAAATCCAATACATTAATAATATTATTACATATCTTCGATTCTAAAATATCGTAAAAGACTTTAAAGAGTATGAGTAAGAAAAGAGATATTTAGTTATATTCTTTGTGGCATTTTCAAGGTCATAGCTGTTCCCAACATCCATTACCTCTACTCAAAGAAACAAATCCTCCTTCCCAATCTCACAAATTTTGACTCTAATGTCTTAAGCACTCCATTTACACTACAAGAACTCTTAAATATTTATCCAACTTGCAAGAATTCAGCTGCAGGTCCCGGTAGAAAAAATAAGATTATAAATAAGAAGCAAAAAACAAACAATAAATAAAGAAGAGTATTTTACCCATTTATAAATGCTATTAAAAAGAAAAATATTTTAAATTGGTAGAAGCTGATAATTAAAACATTCTGATATATTTGGGAAACGCAATTTCACAAAAACAAGGATAACCAATGCTGATAAAGAAGATATTGAGTGGTGATTATAACCTTTATTTTGGATAACAGTTTCATTTGGGCATTCAGTGATAGAAAGGTACCAAATTTTGTTAATATAATTTAATTATTGTAAGAATTTTAAATTTAAGATATGTTGTTCTAAATTTATATTGTCTATATTAGATATATATGTGTGTTTCATAATAGTTATAATAAAGATAATTTAAAAAAGTACTTACAAACTAATTCTTTGAGAACTGCGGTAAAAACCCTATACTTATATATGTTATTTTAAATTATTCATTGCTCACACACAAACAAAACATCATAGCAATATATATATATATATATAATATATATATATATATATATATATATATATACATATATATATATACATATATATATATATATATATATATATATATATATATATATATAGATAATATATATATATAGATATATATACATATATATATATATATATATATATATATATATATATATATATATATATATATATATATATATATATATTTATATACATCATGTGTATTTAAAAGGTTCAATGTTTCTGGGTATATTCCTGTTCGTCCTGTAGCTTTACCCGTCTTCATTTTTTAAGAGTCTAAATAATTTCTCTTCTTAAAAAAGTTATAATCGTGTAATTGTCACAACTACTTTGTCTATATACATGTTTGATACGATTATTTGTTATTCTTGATTATTAATTTAACTCATAGTATTCCTTACACTATTCTTTATATTAGAAACCAAAGCATTTAACAATTGTTTGCTTATGTTTTTATGTCTGTTAAAATATCCTGTTTTTTTTTTCAAGTTTCATTCAAATTAATCGACTGTAACTTTTTTGTACAGATAGGAACTGATATAATATGCTCACGTAAACTTTTATTTATTATCCTTTCTAATTCACAATCACCAAAACATTTCGACGAAATCAACTGTAACTAATTACCTATTGTCACATCTGAAAAAGATTTATTACGTTTATGACACATTTTATTCAAAATACTCATCAATCTATGCATAATATATTGACAGGAAATGTTAACCATGTACTGCTGACACAAAAATTCACGTACGTACAGGTGATTGTCTTATTACGAATCGATTTCTAATGAGGAAGCAGTATTTACATTTGGAATTTTAAATACATACGGGCGCCAACGGACTGCACTTTTAAATAGCAAATTGTAGGTAAGAGAAATACTGCAAAACTTTTATTACTCCTAACTGTTCGAACAGTTGGTAAAATAAAAACATAAATTAGAGGAAAGGAAACTATAGATTAGATACATGCAATTTTAGATTTTGCAATAAATGTATCAAATTAGCCATGACATAAATAAAAGGGAAAACATGCAACACACATTTTGATTTTTATACTAAATCTAAATGATTTCACTAAATGATTTAGGCTTTAAGTTAAAAACTGATGATAAATTTTAGAAATAGGACAACGAAAAATATTAAAAGTCTGTAGAAACCTAAAAGCCAAAATTTATATCAGCGTAGACATATTACATCAAAAGTAAAGTAGGTATTGATTGAACAGGAGAAAGTATATCAAAGAATCAGGAAGTAAAGTGAATTTTTTAACTAATTTTTAGTCTGTAGTTTTACACTCGTAGCTCTCGGGGATATTAACTATCTTTGTCTGAACTTTATGAATTGAAATGCCACTGCAATACACTTAAAAAATTATAGTGCAAAATGCAAAATATAATACATTGTTTTAAAATTTAATGGAATATATAAAATATATATCCCATCTTATATGGAACATATACAGAATTTAATATTCCTAGAATAAAAACAATACCCTCAAAAATGTGTCGTAGCCACTATAGTTTGATGGCCTACAAGATCTAGTTTAACAATGTCAACTTCATAATGACATAACCAATTGTTACGATAATTAATGACTCATAAAACTGTAAACAATATATTTCTAATTCTCTTCCTTTCAAGTATTTTCCAGATAATACACCAGCGCTCCGATCGAGGCCGGCAGAAATTCTAGACAAACCCCTTAGCTAAAAACCTGTCGACCTGGCGTAACCTTCTAGTATATTCGAAAGGGGTCGCCGGAATTCTGGATTAGCGGTTGTTTGGTATATATATGGAATATTTTATTGAAAAGGAAGTCAGTCCGAAAATATAATTATATCGAGTATTATTGTAAATAAATACTTTAATAAACTTGTAAGTGTTTCAAATGTAGAACCTTTGATAATAAATAAAGACAATAAATTAGATTAACAAAAACAGTTCACAATATCAAAATCATTGGCTATACACATTTTTACGTAATTTGTACAAAATATCTATTTTGAGAACAATTTCCGAAGTAAAAATACTTTTTTAATTTTTATCACAATCTAACTTATAAAAAATATGATTTTTTATTACAATCACAACCAGTAATTGTGATTTAATCCCATAAAACATAACATACATAGCTTCAAAAGTTATTTATCACCCAAAATGTTCGCTATTAATAACTATTTTCAGAAACTACTGTTATAGATCATTTATAAAAAAAATATAACGTTGACAAATATTTTTTGTTTAATGATTTATAACCAAAAGGTTCTAAAATCCGTGTAATACTTGTGTGTTTTGTTAGAATCCCCACCAATTTCGTACGTTCACCTACTATAATAAAAGGAATGGGACGGAACGAAATGAAAGGAACTATGGGACGGTTATGTGATAGTTTTGCAGTTATTGTTGGTTCTCGCTAAACACAAATTCGTCGGCTGTCACTATTTAAACAGATTCTGGTCTCGTCTAAAAAAGCACAAAATTCCAAAACTGTTGAAGGAGCTGAATGGGTTCTTAAGTCCACTGCAGGCAAAGCAAAACATATTTAGATTATAGTTGGGAAACTATTATTCGTCGACAACTCCTGAAACCTGACTTTAAAATTGTTCTTTTATTGTAGCAAAAGGAGACTCTGACTCCTGCTGTAGCATTCCTGAAGACCGTTTGGAGGGCTGGTGCAGACACACAATAATTTCTTTGAATGGAAATTCTGATATACCTATTCTGTTACGAATTTGTATCCAGAAACCTATTTAATATTCGTGATACATCACTCTGAGAAACACCGCCAGGTGTTACGAAAGTCATTCACAGGCTTTGAAGGACTTTCGTCAACTAAAGCAACTAATTCTTGCACGGTCCACCACAGACATTAAATTACGATTCGTTACAAATCACTTTTTCACAAATTTTACCAGAATATAGTGTTCAAAAAGAACCTATGGACTGGATATAATCACCAGCAAAACCAAGCTAATGATCATCAGCAAGCAAAACATAACTGGAGCAAATCTGTATGTGAACTAAATGAGAATTGAACGTGTCTCACAATACAATTACTTGGGAAATATAATCAATGAGTCGTGGGACAATACTTAAGAGATTAAATGTCGCATTGGAAAGGCTAAAAGTGCATTCTTGGCTATGAGCTCTGTGTTCAAAAGCCATGACATCACACTATAAACAAAAATAAGGCTCCTTAAATGTTACGTATACTCAGTGCTTCTGTATGGAGTAGAAACGTGGACATTGAAGGCGGAAACTCTATCAAAACTTTAGGCGTTTGAATTATGGTTATACAGAAGAATCCTGAAGATACCATGGACAGACAAAGTCACCAATGAAGAAGTACTGCGGAGGATGAACACAACCGCGGATTTGGTCAACATTGTGAAGAGCCGTAAGCTGGAGTACTTGGGACATATAATGAGAAATCAAGGCAGATACGAGTTACTCCAATGCATTTTGCAGGGTAAAATTAAAGGAAAAAGAGCCCCAGGACGAAAAAGAATATCCTGGCTTGCTAACCTAAGAGCATGGTATAGAAAGACCTTAACACAGCTATTTCGTATAGCAATAAACAAAATCATCACAGCCAGAATGATCGCCAACATTCGGAACGGACAGGCACCCTAAGAAGAAGAAGAGTTTTCAAATGTTTACATCTTGGCAAAACCAGATCAAGTAAGTGGGTGTTTAAATAAAGTAAAAAAAGATCCATTCGATGCTTGTTTCTATTGTTCTTTAACAATATTTTTAATGATATTAGAGATAGTGCAACAACCCCTCCTGACTATGGCGCGACAGTTTCGTTCAGTCGTTCCTTCCATGCGAAACACAGTATACTAAGCAACTTGAAAAATATTGACTTAAAAATTTGGTTATTCGTTTTGTTGACTTGGCAGTGTTAGCTTCAACTCATTTGTGTAAATTTTTTCCCGTTTTCCTGTCGCTTACTCAAATTGATTAAAAATTTTCTTTCTCAAGACACATTTGTTTAATTCAGTAATTCAAAGGGTAAGTATAACAATTATTACTTACCATTTAAGATTTGATAAATGTATGATAGGATAGGTATGTACTTTATAATAAATTAAAAGAGAGGTGCATTAAGAAAATTTAAATAAAATTTCAAGTATTTTGTTTCTTAAGACTGGTGTAAAACAATAAAAAATTGAGTCTGATTCAATTGATTTGTTAATATTTAAGGTAGCAGTAATATTATTGTAGAGGACAATGCATTGTATCACTCCAGTAAAGTGAGATTCACTAACAAATCCTGGAATAAAGCTACAATCAAGGAATAGGCTAGTGGCTAGTGGAAAGAGACATTTTCTTTGATATGTGTTGTTTGAAATCCGAGCTATTAGAAGCAGCTCGTACTTTAAATATAAATAAAATAAGTATTATTTTGATGAATTTGTTGCACAACATAATGAGTTGCGCAAAAATATAATTATATACTATTTAAGTTTGATAGTAATGAAGTTCTGTTAAACAAATCATTCCTAAACAGATATTAAGTGATAAATTTAAATATTATTTGCCAAAATTTATTGTGTTTAGTAATTAAATCAAAAAGCAATTAGAGTTATCAATTTATTATTATTTTCATCAGTACAAAAAAATAAATTCAACCATTCATATGCATAATATGTATTGAATAATATTGACTCTAATTCTAAATGTTGCTTATTAACATTTGTTCAGGGAAAAGTACAAAATGACTGTTATAGTTATAATACATGCATAGCAAATATATTTTCATTAATTTTTATTTTAAACTAAATTGTGTTATGTAAATTTTACATAAGAATATTTTGTATATATCTTCATCTTCAATATAACAGCCAAGAAATACCATATGATAATATCAGCAGAAAAAACCAAATGTATGACAACATCTAAATAGAAACTACGATGTAAAATCAAAATTAATGGGAAAATATTAAAGCAGGAAGCAAGGTTTAGATATCTGAGAATATACAGTGGCGAGTGCTTTACCACCCGGCTTTTTAACGTAAGAGATAGAAAACACAGTTACCTTGTGAAATAAAAAGAGATGAAACTCGTAGAGGTGGGAAATAATCGATACAAACCTATAATATACATTACATTGCATTAACACTATCGATAGTCTCACACCTTTAGACGTTAGCTTCGAGCTAAATCACCTTGGTCATAATTATTATGTGAGATGTATTTCAGTGACATTTTTTAATTTCGCATAAGATAAAAAATGATTGACCACAATAAAGCAAAAATGTGAATAAAATAAATCAATTAATAGTGATTATTTAATCTAAAGTTTTAAATTATTAACCAAAAATAATTTCTACTATGATTTGAGGAGATTCATACACTCTTGTCACGGAAATAAACATCAGTCCTTCGTGGATTAGTGGTAAGAATTCGACACTGCGACGCAGACGTTTAGAGTTCAAAACCCACATGTGGTTTTCTTTTTTTTTAATAATTTGAAATTATGCAGAGATCGTTTTGATTTGAATCACTAAACATTACTAGTTACTAGTATTCGAAGTGTTTAAATGTTTAGAGTTAAACATAAATATCTTTTTGAATTTGAATTATTTTGTATTTTTGTTTTATAACATTGGAATAAGAATAAATTGTAAATAATGAGTTTTTTCAAAAACTTGCTACCTAATATGTATCATATTTTCTATTATTTTTTTATTGAGTAAAACAAAAATTTTATCCTTGGTGTGATTGAACCCCAATCTTCTTGTCAATAGACCACGTGTCTAAGTCTTACACCAACTCCACATACAATAACTGTTTTCGGACAGAACATACCTACCTTTGGTTTAGTCAAATATTTCAGTTGAGTTATTTTTATTATTAAATAAACTTAAAGATTTATAATTTAAAATCGCTACTAATTAATGTTTTTTACTTTAATTATTAATTTATTCAATTATTTATTCTTGCATCAGAAATTATTAAAATAAAATATTTTTGAGGTCATCCGTATAATTATGACTGAAGTCAAATAGCCACGTCTAAGAACTAGCTTTATCTCATTCTTTCTCATAAAATCCATCTTCTATCCTTTCCGCTATTTTGCCGGGTTTTAGAGCGACTTTAAACACTTCTAATAGTATAATAACGTCTAAAGGTGTGAAACTATCGACAGTGGTAATGTAATGTAATGTAAATTATAGGTTTCTATCGATTATTTCCCACCTTTACGAGTTTCATCTTTTTTTATTTCACAAGGTAACTGTGTTTTGTATTTCTTACGTTAAAAAGCCGGGTGGTAAAGCACTCATCACTGTATATAACTAGTTACGGAGATGTTGAAGAAAAAGTACGACAATAAAGCTTAAAAGTAAGAAAAGCTAAGGGATCTCTTATTGACACAATATGGGATAACAAACACCTAAGACAAAACACAACAACAAGAATTTATAAAGAAGCAATATTAACATACACGGCGGAGACAAGACCTAGCACATATAAAACGAGACAACTACTAGAAACAACAAAGATGAAAATACTCAGACAAATATCAGGGAAAAGTTTTGTTGGATATGGAGAGAAGCGAAAACATAAGAAGAGCTTGCAATATAGACGACATAAATAGATGGATGACAAAATAGAAACAGCAGTGGAACGAACACACTAGTTTAATGGAGGATAGGATAGTACAAATAGCACGAGATAAGTCAACAAATGGACAAAGAAGTATTGGCAGACCAAGAAAAAGATGGTGCGACAATTTAAACAATCTAGGAGGCTAATATTAAAGAAGAAACAGGCTCTAAAGCCTACATACAAGAAGGAAGAAGAAGAAGAAGTTTGTATATATAATCTCCGGTTATTAGCATTCTGCGCCTTCAAGTTCTCAGTCTACATTTATGTCTATCAGCTCAGTTTGCTAGTTGTAGATCTCTCTCTGAAAATGATGCGGTTGGTAGTAATGTACAATATTACTACGATCACTACAAAAATAGATATACAAAAAATAAAGGAAAAAGATCGTTAATACCCATGAAACAAAAAGTCTGAGGATTTTCATTAGTTTATCGTGTTAAGCCCTATTGAAAGCTTCGTTGTATAAACAGACGCAAAAGCTTCAATTAATATCTAAACGTCTTTGAACACAAACACAAAAAAATATAATAAGTACTTCTCTTGTATGCAATCTGTTACCGAAGCTCGACTGCATGTCAATAATACAAAATTAGTTAGAAGTATGCTTTGGTGTGTATAATTTTTATCAGGGATTTTAGCATCTGTGGCGACATAAGACTAAAAAATTTTCAATGATCTTTGCATGATTTTAAATTTATCTTCTTTATAGGGCAGTCTTGTATACATTTTATTGAATAGCCTTACCAATCTATCCAGATTTTTGACATTGATTAGCTTTAATATAGTCAAATTAACTTATAGTTAAGGAAACTTCTTACAATAATTAAGATATTTGGGTTTTCTAAAATTCTTATCGATACTTTTTTTTTCATTCATATATAACACAAAATATATTCGTATAATGTTGAAATTTATTGGAAAATTTACTAATTATAAGTTAAAACTTGATGCTCTCAAACTTTATTATACTCAGAAAATGTTACTTACACAGCAAATATCGACTTCGAATATCTTTTAACGTATATATGAGTTGAACACCACAGCTACCCTCGGCCTTTTTAATATTCCAAGGATGAAAATCCCCCTACGCATATTCATATCTTTTCATCAATCTTTTCATGAGTCGACAGTTCCTGAAACAAATCCTTTTTTCTCCACCTTAAACACATTGGGTCCATGTAACGAAATGCCATCAAAGTATAATGACTTGCAGCACTTTCCGCCCTAAGAAGTCTTTGTGTCTTTGAAAGATGATGACAGATATCGATTGTGATTATACGGATCTTTCAATAAGCCGAAAAAAATGTTAATTGACTGGAAATATTGGTTTCTACTGGGGCTGATAGATTTTGTTTTGGTTTTCGGAATGTCTGCTTCGAGATAAAGAATAATGTGTTGCAATGCGAAAGAGATAAATGGACGAAATAAAGTTAAAAAGGTTTATTTTTCTGCTTAATATCCACGGAAGCCGATAATACGAAAAATAGGTATCTTTGGATTTTCCAATTGGTCGTGTTTGTGTGGCACAATTTTTTTCAACAAAATATCTTTATATAACATAAATAGAAAACAAAAACGCTTTTATTTTTAAAAAGAATATGTTCAAGGGTTTAGAAAATTATAAAAATAATTTGTTGGGTTAAAATTTTTATAATTTAGTAATAAAATAATTAATTAACGTATATTAATTAAATAATTCTAGAAAGTAATAGCAAATTTAACGATTTAAGTATCTCTGGTATTATCCTTGTACGACACATTTTCACCAGAGTAAATGTGTAATATAAATCACATTTCTACCTATTTACATATATACCTGTATTTAACTAAGTAATGCATGGATGGCTCTGATACCGGAACGTTTACTCAACCTGTAAACATTTTAGTGGTAAAGTTGGTTCACAATTATAAAAATTGACTTATGCAGGATTTAAAAGTATCCCGCTGATAAAGGCGAAACTATAAAGAGATTTGCCTCTTCAGGTAAATAGTAAAAAGGACCGGCTTAAGGAATTTTATATTTTATTTAGCATTTACATTACATATTTAATTTAAATAAATATCTAGATAATTAAGAGAAAAAATACATAAACTGATGGAGTATTAGAATTAATTAATTATTATATTTTTCTGTGTCGATTCTTTATTAAATATAACCAAATTTTGTAAGTAATAATCAATTTTTGTTATGTTACAGTGAAATAATAAAATAGGGAAGTGAAAATGAAAATTAATTAATGTAGTTATACTCACATATAGCTGTATATGATCATATTTTATATTCCATGTAAGGGAAGAATTTTTTTTATATTGTTAGTAAGGTATCTATGTCTGTCTGAAAAAGTTGGAAACAACTGGGAAATTTCTTTATTATTAATTTCATGAAAAAAAAATGTTTTTCATAAAAATTCTACTTTGCATAGAAATCTATAATCAATAATCAAATTTATCAAATTTTAAGTGGTATACAGCGAAAATCAAATATATTGATTTATGCTTAAAAGTGAAGGGCTTTTAAATTTAGGTACAGAATAAAATGTCATTTTAAATTTAGATTCATAGTCTTTTAATGATGTGCCAGTAGGTGCATTAATTTTTAATTTCATTTCTAATTTACCTCATTCATAATACATCAACAAATGCAAAAGTCTTTTTTTATTTACTTTTTACTTTAAATGTAATATTTAATTATTAGAAGGCCATTAATCTAAACTTGGACATAATTTTTAATACCTACAAACATTTTAAAATTACATTTTCTTGCATATCTAATTTTAAAATTACTTTCCTCTTTGGTATTAAATAATAGTTTTGATTTTTCCTATCTACCACTTAATATTTTATAAGATTATTGATTAATGATTCCTATGTGATGCATAACCTTTATTGAAGAATAATTTTTTTTCATGAAATTAATAATGAAACTTCCCATGTCTAAAAATTGTTAAAGAGGCTCCATATCATCTTCATCTTTTTGAGGGAATCGTTTTTGGCGACATCGCTGTATTAAATTTTGATAAAACGCATGACCAACCTATTAAAAAAGGCAATACTGCAATTAATTCATTGTACTTTTGTTTTGTGATTGGTAATGGGATTACTGAGACTTGATTTAATTGGGCTGGAAACGTTATTTGCTATCTTCCATACCTCATGAAGTGATATCATACACCTCATACATACTTTATTATTGAAATCGGTCTTATAAAAGAGCTTTCTTATTGTTCTTGTTAGATTTGTAGGAAAACATATGTTGACAGTAGAACAGGCTCTTTGTTAACATTCTTTTTTCTACTTACAAAAGGAGGATTAGGTGACAGTTTTTTATCGAACAGCGTTTTGAAGTTTTTGAAATCTGCAAGTTCCGTATTGTGCACTGTATGTTTACCTATTGTTTGCCTAACTAGCTGTTGCCAGTCCCATGAAGTTAAAATGGCCAATTTGGAGAGTTGCTTTCTTTTTCCCTCAATCAAAGCATGCACACTATCTGCTTCCATATGTGTGTGCCATTTCAGTAAAAACTTTTGAATGATCGTCTTTATTGTATGCAGTATCCAAAAATATCACATTATAATACTTATTTTTTTACTTTTTTTACAGCAGTTACCGGTCCAAAAAGTGATGTCCTTTACTTGACAACTTGGAATTGTACTTTTAGCCTATTTTAAAATTAACGAGGCAATTTTCACCACAAGCCCCTTTCAATTCCTCCCACATCATACGTTTTACATTTAAAATGTACTTAGATCATGTAATGTAAAATGTAATGACCAGAGCTTCCTTTTGTGAAAACTAATACAATTGTTTGTTAGTGGTGAAAGCAAACATTTTTGCAAATTCCCAGCAAGTTTACTTGTTTTTAGTATTACAGTAAGATTATTTTTCAATTGAACGGTGAATATACTGCATGTATCGCAAGTATCTGTTTCGAGTGATTTTTATTTGTTAAAGTTAATTGTTGTAAATAATTTAAAAAGGCACCCCATGGTATTGTACATCCTTTAGGTTCCTTTTCTTTTTCAATATGTTCTTTGGCCTTTTCATAACACAACTGAGATACATGAGTAAAATAAATATGTAGAAATTTGTCTTCACTTTCCATTTTAATAAAATAAAAATTAAATAACAATAATAAATAATTTAACACTTAAAATATCTATTTGACTATGGTTTAACATCACAGTTAAAATATACTTTTATAAATTTAATATTTTGATTTGATCTTTAGTTTGACTTTGATTTTTATTTATTTAATTTAACGTGCTTGTGACAGCTTCGGTCATTAGCACGGGGCTCCGTGGTTACAATTATATATAGGGTACAATTACATATTATAATATGCTATAGTTATATATTATTTAGTATGTTTTCTAGCTTTAGGAACTGGATAGCTGTGATGACTTGGCTCTGGTTCGATTATATATCTGTGATCTCGTCCTTCATGAACAGTTCTTGGCGTCGCCGTCGTTTATTGTAATGAGGACAGTCCACAAGGATGTGTAGAACTCTTAGTAGAGATTCGCAATAGTGACAGATTGGCTTAGGTGTAGAATTCATTAGGTGATCATGTGTAAATCTGGTGTGACCGATACGCAATCTTCTAGCAACAACCATCTCATTTCTAGTTATATCAGGGATAACGAACTGCTCAATCGTCTGATCTATTTGGTGTAAAAATGTAGTGGATTGGTTTCAATCATTTTGCCAGAAATTTCGTACGACTTTCTTTATACTAGTGTTTAGGTCACTGGCGATTTGTATATTACGTAGTGTACAATTGGATACAGCAGCTTCTTTGGCAAAGCGATCGGCGTTGTCGTTACCCGTAATCTCGATGTGGGATCGGGTGATATAAACGACAACTTAAAGTCTTTAAATATTTATTAAAGGTATCTTCGTTCAACCACTTTTTTGCTCTTAACTTTGGATCCACATGTCTTTCATTGCAATTATCAATGTACAGTTGATACATCTTTTCTATTGTAAGTTCTGTGCCTAGATAATTTCTCTTACTCCTTTCTCTAGAATAATAACTCTTGTACTTTGGGAAGAAATTGATACGTTGATGTATACTATTTATGGTTTCTGTATGAGTTTTATTGACTGGCGTGTGCCTACCTCTTTGATCAGCTTTTATTAAACATTCTGGCTCAATTTTTTTCAACATATTCACTACTACTAAATTAAATATACAACATGTGTTCAAAAACACAACTTTGCACGCCTTCAATCGCTGATTGTTCACAGTAAAATGGTAGTGTTGTGTATTATTTTTAGACTTAGTAAAATTTGGGATTCTTTTTCTTAATTACAGAGTAGGTTAGACGTTGACACATGAGAAAATAAATTGCTTTTCAACATCTGAAACGTTTGTCTCAGTCCAGTATGAGTTGAAGATTTCTTGTCTTTCGTATTGTATTCTGCCCAAACATTTTTTTTTGACATAATTTTTTAATTATTATTTTTTTATAATGTGGTATTAAACAACCCTTTATATTCACTATTCTAGCATAGACCCCATTTCTTAATTGCGAAATTAGTTTAACAGTTTTAGTTGCCACACTCATTCGAAACGGCTTAAATGATTTTTATGAAATTTTATATGTGTATTCGGTTGAATATACTGCTCTGAAGTTTCATCCAAAAAAGTTTTTTTTCATTCGAATCATTTGAAACAGTTATAAATTAGAATAATGTAGTCAACAGATAACATCCGACAGAGTTTTTGAATTCATTGGAATTGTCTGAACTTCCACCCAAGAATTTTCAATTAAAAGTAGGATCAGTTGTCATTATGCTGTGTAACACTAATCAACCTTGACTGGACAATGAAACGAGACTGACTGTGAAAAGGCTAATAAATAATCTTACTATGACAACAATGGTAAAATAAATACAAACGAGAGGATATCTTTTCTGGTAAAATGATGATTTCAATGACCGTACCATTTGATTTTAAACGTTTTCAATGAAAATAAACACATCACAAAGCCAACCGTTCGAAGTTTGAGGAATTAACTTAAGAGTTTCTCGCATGTTTCCCGCATGACCAATTATTCGCGTGTCATAAAACCGTCATCAGTGTATATTTATTAAACGCAACTAATACATTTTTATTAGACTGCATTAAATTAATTAAACTTTTTTTATGCATAATATGTCTGAGTGTTTTTTTGTTGTATTTTCTGTTTTTTTTTTTGTACATTTTTTTGGTACAGACTTCTTTGTGTTTATTGTTAAAATCGACTGAATTTTAATTATTATTGATTGCAGATTCATAGTCAAAATTTTCTTATTATCAGATATCAATGTTAGTTCTACATATACTTAATATTTTTATCAATACATAAATTTTGTTTTGATATATTTTCATTCTTGTTTTCTGTTTTCTTGTTTTTTTTTGTTTTTCTTTTTTTTTGTTTTGCAGCTTTTTTTGTTTTTTTTTGTATTAATTTTTTGTTCCATTTCTATTTTCTTAATTCTTTTCTGTTTTCTTTTTGTTTTTTTTTAATTTTTTTGTTTTTTTAGCCATATTAACAGATTATGCCTATACAGTGTAGGAAAAATTTTATGGTCGGTATGGACCTTACGTGAGATGGAGTGAGAAACAGCTGTTTAGAAAGAGAGAGGTATATTAGGTCCGCCCTTTATATCGCCAAATATGCATGCCTGGAAAGGGGAACTTCAACGTTGCCAAACTTATTGGATTTATTTGACCTGTTGTTTTTTTTGCATTTGAACAATGTTCTAAGATAATCCAATTTGGGCGAAATTGATTTAAAGCTTACTGTTTTTTTTTATTGGGAATGTGCCACAAGTTTACTTTACAATAAGTGTAATATAACATTTTGATTTCCAATTTGGAAATCGTTTTATATAAATAAAATTTATTAATGTTTCGTATTTTAAGTACGATTTCCGAATTAAAAATCTAAACATCAAAATAAGCTTATTTTAAAGTCACATTGTGCCTTATTCCCAATATGAAATAATAAACTGCATACAATAAAACACCACATTAAAAAATATTCATACACAATAATTTATTTGGCAACGTCGTCGTCCATCTGGTCAGAACACCGAGTAACGGGTAGTAGAGGTGGGTCGCGGTAATTTTATCGTTAAGAGCGTAGGCAAATTTCGGATTAATATTTTTTAAATGCATTCATTTTTTTCGAATCCTGATAAAACTAATAAATATTCTTGAAAAATTGAAACGCAGAATGAACCAATACATTATTACCGAGGGCCAAAAGTCCCTGAAAACTTCTATAATGTTTATTTTAATAAGTTATAAGGGCGAAAAAAAAAATTAGTGTGATTTTTAATTTCAAATATCTTATTCAAAAAACTTTTTGTTTATTCTAAGGGACTTTTGGCCCTCGGTAATAATGTAATCTTTTATTCTGCATTTAAATTTTTCAAAAATATTTGTTAGTTTTCTTAGGATTCCAAAAAAAATGAATGAATTTAAAAATTTAAATTTTTGTAAACAAGTAACTATGATTGTTTAAAAGTAGTTTCAAGTAAGAGAGTACCTACATAAACAAACATAATGGCTATTATCGTTTATGTGTATGTTTATTGAAGTGAAAGAAACTAATGATATATTTATTATAACTTGAAAAATAAACTAAACAATACAAATAGTAAATCGTACTTACATTTACATTACACGTTATTATTAAATCGCGAATAGTCTAAATTGACATTAAAAAACATAAGTTTTTCTACTATACCTACTTCTTATTAACCGTCTTCTTTTTTTATTTCAAATTAAACCAGATTTTGAACATGTGTTCACATTTACAATACTGTATGAATATAGGGGTTAAGTTAGGATATACATGGTGATGGTTTTTCCACCGTTGTAATGGACTCTCGATACAGGTTTACGTGTAGATGAGCCATCTCCAATTAATTGATCAAAAATACACCATGGATTTAAGTCATCTTTATTGGTTTCTTTTTCTTGTACTGGTTGATTTTCAATAGTACAATCTTCTTGTTCGTTAATTATAGAAGTAACCAGCTTCTTAACTTTTCCTTTTATTTTTTTATCTTCATTTTTATCAGAAAAATCCTGCACTTTAAATGGTGAATCCATAAATGTACATAATGACAATATGCCACTCTGTTCTATACCTTTAAATATTTTTGCTAAACCCGATATTAGTAATTGTACTACGTCGGATACTATGGATGTAAGGTTATCGTTTGCTAAAATTTTCTTGCAAGATTCTTGCAGGCCGCGTACCATAATAATCACTGAACTACCCTTCAAGTATTTTTGGTCACTCATTGTACTTGTTATTTCTTTAAACGGCCGTAAAATTTGGGAAAGCTGAGAACAAATAATCCAGTGTTTTTTATTTAGATTTGGTCTAAGTCTAAGTCTGTATTATTTAATACCGATGTGGAACGGAAATACACGCCAGTACACCGAAAATATCAAAATACAGAGAGGAGTCCGCCAGGGTTGCGTGCTGTCCCCACTACTTTTCAATGTCTACAGTGATCGGTATTTTAAGAAGCGCTCTCAGACTCAATAGAAGGTATATCTATCAATGGAGAAGTTTTGAATAACTTACGTTTTGCAGACGATACAGTAATAATTACGGATAACAACAATGATTTACAGAACCTAATGCAACGCCTTAATTAACGCTGTCATGAGTACGGACTGAAGATAAATTTAAAGAAAACTAAATGCATGATCATGACTAAATCTGCACAAATATCCAATTGACTATTGAAGATACTGCAATTAAGAGTGTTAATAACTATAAATAGCATCATTTATTAAACTTAAAAAGTTTCTTTGTTGTCGGGATATAAGGTTAGAACTACGCCTGAGAATGCTTCGATGTTACGTGTTCTCTACTCTTCTTTATGGTCTGAAAGCTTGGACACTAAAACAAGTTCATCTGAATAAGTTGGCCGCCTTTGAATATTGGTGTTATAGAAGAATCCTACGAATATCATGGATTCAAAAAATGTCAAACATTGAAGTAACTAGAAGGATAGGAAATGAGGCAGAAATAATATTAACTATTAAAAGACGAAAACTTGAGTACTTGGGACATGTGATGAGAGGGCAAAAATACGCATTATTACAACTTATTATGCAGGGCAAAATCCGAGAAAAGCGAAATGTGGGAAGACGAAGAATATCCTGGCTTACCAGACCTTTTTAGAGCGTCAGTCAACAGAGTCGGCATAGCCATGATGATTTCCAACCTTCGATAGAAGATGGAACTTAAAGAAGAAGAAGTGAAACGGATTGCCTCTTCTAACTCAGTCATTCTTTTTAACCTGTAATAGGTGAAGTTCTACCTAGTTTCCACGTCTTGGATTGGCCGTTTGGGAACTTTGTTATGTTGTAATTAATACTTTAAAAGCCTTTCTGAAGATAAGGTACTTTTTTTTAATGTTTTTTGCAGAATTGTCGGAAAAAGGACTTTTTATTTTATCTATTATTAAATCAGTTTTGACATAACATTCCTGAAGTAATGAATCTAACAGTTTTTCTTGTTGGCGGTTTATATCCAGGAATCCACCCTGCAAACTTTTTAAAAGCTGGTTCTTCACCTATAGAAAACGGACGAAACAAGTCTTTGCATAAGTTTAGTAAATCAATAAGTTTAGTCAAGAAAAAGAAACTGATAAGGATGACTTAAGTCCATTGTGTATTTTTGATGAATTAATTGGACATGATTCATCTAAACATACAACTGTATCGAGAGATATACAAGAAGTCGACATGTATTTGTCTGATAATATATTACCCACAATAAATTTCGAACGGAGATTGGAACTGTCCATTACTGTGGTGGAAAAACCATCGCCATGTATATCCTAACTTGGCCACTATATTCATAAAATATTGTAGAATTGTAACAAAATCTTTTCCTTGTGAACACATGTTTAAAATCTGGTTTAATTTTAAATAAAAGAAGAACACGGTTAACAAGAAAAGTAGAAAAACTTGTTTTTAAATGTCAATTTAGACGATTCGCGATTTAATAATAACGTGTAATGTAAATGTAAGTACGATTTAATGTAAATGTAAGTACTATTTGTATTGTTTAATTTATTTTTCAAGTATTAATAAATATTTCCTTCGTTAGGTTCTTTCACTTCAATACTTATACACATAAACGATAATAGCCAATATGTTTGTGTACTCGCTAATTTGAATCAACTAGTTACAGTTTAGGAAAAACGGTTCCGATAAAAATTTAAAAAACGGGAGGACCCACCTCTAGTTTTTTAGGTATATTAGGATCGGAACCAGAGAATATGTAAAATATCTCTGATCGGAACTATTCGTCTCACTAATGGCCAATAGGTGTTAAAAATATTTGAGGAGGGGAGACCAAGGGGAAATATGATTGTTATCTTTGTCTATTCGCTGAAAATATGATTTTATATCTGCGTTAGATATCCTGTTAAATTTTACCATACCGACCATAAAATTTTTCCTACACTGTATACTATTTAACAATTGTATTTATATATTTTAACATGTTTGTAAATGTAATAAATAATTTCCATATTATTTGAAAATATTAAAATATTAAGGTTTATTGGATAACAACACTTAGAATTTATTAATTTATAATAAAGTTCGTTTATATTGTTAATTGTAAATCACATTCTAATATATGTGTTAGATCGGTTATTTTGCCACAAGTACAATTGGGAGTATATGATAAGCCGATTCGATGCATGTAAGATGGCGTAAAAGCATGATTTGCTCTCGGCCGATTAATGGATTAATGGTGTTTATAAAATGTCGATTAGATTCTGTGTAGAGAAATCTTCTAGAGGGTATCCTAGTATTACAATGATAAAAGTTTAAGCCAGTCTTACATTCTCTGTAACGTAAATGACAATTATTTTTCAGTTCTTTTCTACTAACGGTGTCAATATCTGTCGCTGGAATTAAATTTTTGTTTACATTTTTTCTAAGCATATATGCTGATTTAGCCAAATTGTCAATGATTTCATTGCCTTTTATTCCCGAATGGCCCTTGATGCATGTAATTGTTACATTTAATCCTAATTGTATAGTTTTATACAGAATTTTAAGAATTTTCAGTTCAATGTGGTTGTGTTTGACTGTTTGAATGTTGTTAAATCTACCGACCACGCTTTTACTGTCAGTAAATATAACATAATTGGTAGTTGGATTCAGTAATACATACTGAAGAGCAAACATTATGGCCATCATTTCTGCTGTGTATATTGAGCATTTACTGGGTAAGTTATACTGGTGATGGTAATTTTTATTGCACAGCCCACTCCATTTTCATCTTTTGACCCATCAGTAAAAATGTACTGATAATTTCTAAATTTTTCGTTAATAATTATATCAAACAGATTTGGGAGTCAATGTGAGTTTAAGTAACATATTTTAACCTTTCTAGAAAATAGTGTTTTAGCCAATTCACCGTAGTAGGGCGAAATTTGGCTTTTGTAGAGAATATCGTCATATTTTACCGTACTTAGATAGCTTTCTACCAAAGGTATAGATTTTGTAGTTCTCCACTACCTATGAGTGAGGTCTAAAACTGATATCTTATAGGGATCTTAAAGGTATTTACAATTTTTGGACATAATTCGGATTGTAAATTTGCCACTAAGGAATTGGCGGCGTAAATGCAATGAAGGTTCTACCGCTTCATGTTTCATTATTTAGACTGGAGTGGGTTTTAAATAACCTAGGCATAATCATGGGCATTTATTTTTTTGAGCTTCAAGTTTGTCTAGATGTGGATTGGCCGTGAAAGCTCTTAAAATTTTCATTGAGTTTTCTGTTTGTTTAACGATTTGTTTTCTGTAATTTATATCTATATATATATATATATATATATATATATATATATATATATATATGTATATATATATATATACATATATATATATATATATATATATATTATATATATATATATATATATATATATTCGGTTTTATAACATCTTACGACGTTGTCCGACTACCAAACGCCACTGTATTCTGTCTTCACTTAGGCCTTCGTCCAGATTTCGAGCGCTAATCGCTTTCCTAATTTCCAGGTTCCAGCTCTGTGGTGGTCTTCCTCGTTTCCTCTTCTCTGGGGGTTGCCACATCATCGTTTTTTTAGGCAATCTTTCGTCCCCCATTCGGCTCACATGCCCATACCATATGAGCTGTTTTTTCTCAATATCCTCAACTATAGTGCCCTCTATACCCATTTGTTGTTTTATCACTTCATTCCGTATTCTTTCGGCTCTTGATATTCTCATCGATCTTCTGATGGCATCCACTTCCGTGGCTTCGACCTTTTTCTTATATTTCTCGGTTATTCTCCATGTCTCAGCTCCATTAAGTAGGCTAGTTTTAACCATTGTCTCATAGATGTTCCAATTTCTTTTCTTTGATATTTCTTTACTCCATAGAACTCCGTTCAAACATGTTATAGCTCTTCGTGCTTGTTCAATTCGATGTTCTATTTCTCGTTCGTCTTTTCCCTTACGGTCGAAGATGACGCCCAGGTATTTATATTCGTTGCATGGATTTATTTTTTGATTGTCATTTGTGTTCTTTAATTTTTTACCATTAATGTTATCTTTCCATAACAATTTCCTGCCTAGACAGTTACCAAGATACTTATACAGTTTTTTATAGGGAAATAAAATTTTCCCACATTGAGATTGCCTTGTGGAACTCTATGAGTTTGTGAAAAGTGACACACCTCAGTTTTTCTGTTAGAAATTGATAATCCTATTTCTTCATAGTACTGATTTACCATTTCTAATGTGACTTTTTTTGTGAATTTTTGTATGGTTGGGTGTACTAACTTCAAGATCTATGTTGTACAGGATATATTATAAAATCGGCCTTAAAATACTCCCTTGTGGCAATCCAATATTAGTCGGGGGTATGAAATTCCTCATTATTAATTTTTAAAAAAGTTAGAATATAAAGATTTTAAAAAGAGAGCAAATGATCTAGGGATTCCAATATACAACATTTATTTCCAATTTACAATGCAAAAAATAAATATAGCTATCAGAAATGAAAACAAGAAAAAGTTAAAAAAATTGGTCAAAATATCCTTTTGAAGATGGAGCAGACAAAGCTTAATTTCAGTAGTGAAGAAAAAAGTCTTTATTATTTATGATTATTATTCTCCAAGATTAAAGTAAATAATAATACAAAATAATACATAAGAGAATATACGAAAGGCTAGAGGAGGATATTAGCGAGACGCAGTTCGGGTTCCGAAATGGAATGGGTACTCGAGAAGGACTATTTGCCATCAACATATTAATTCAGCGATGTCGGGATGTGAATGTTGATCTACACTTGTGCTTCGTTGACTACGAAAAAGCTTTCGATAAAGTAAGACATGAAAAACTAATATCAATACTTATGAACAAGCGCATTGACAGTAAACTCATAAAATAAATATAGTGCAAACATTATATTGGAACCAAAGTGCCATAGTTCAAATTGATGGGCAACACTCAGAAGAAATGAAGATCTGTAGAGGAGTTAGACAGGGATGTGTGTTATCACCACTTTTGTTTAACTTATATTCTGAAGAAATTTTCCAAAACACGCTCAATAATATCGAAGCGGGAGTCACCGTTAACGGAAAATTAATTAATAATTTAAGATATGCAGACGACACTGTGATCATAGCAACGAGTATAGAGGATCTACAACATCTTATCGAAAGCTTGAGTATAAATAGTGCTGAGATGGGAATTACTATAAACGCCAAAAAACGAAGTACATGCTGATTACAAAAAGGCCACAAAATATACATCACCTATTGACAATAAATGGTAACGTGATAGAACAAGTAGAAAAATATCAGTATTTGGGAACTTTGATCAATGAAACCAATGATCATACTGTAGAAATAAACAGACGAATAGAGATTGCCAGATCAGCATTTATACGAATGAAGCCACTCCTAACGTGCAAAAATCTAAATTTGGAGATCAGACTACGTACCATTCGCTGTTATATATTTTCAATATTATTATATGGAGCTGAGACTTGGACATTAAAAAAATGTAATTTAAAAAGAATCGAGGCCTTCGAACTCTGGTTATACCGCAGAGTATTGAAAATATCATGGACTGATAGAATTACAAATAAAGAAGTACTGGAGAGGGTTGGTAAAGAAACAGAACTAATCACCACTATACAAACCAGAAAACTGGAATACCTAGGCCACGTGATGAGGGGACCAAAATATGAAATTTTGAGACTGATAATACAGGGAAAGATTCAAGGAAGAAGATCTGTTGGCCGAAGGCAGAACTCATGGTTAAAGAATCTACGTGATTGGTACCAATGCAGATCGATTGATTTGTTTAGAGCAGCAAGTTCTAAAATAAGAATAGCCATTATGATTGCCAACCTCCGTAGGGAGACGGCACTCTAAGAAGAAGAAGATTAAAGTGGAGATTATATATTGAAACGTAAATTAACTGAAATGTATTTTACGCGTTATAAATTACATGATAATACAAGCGAGATAGCACTAGAATAATCCCAAAATTTCTGTAACTTTCGTAACACTTATTCAATTAAACACAATACTGAAATTGGTGTCAATTTAAAGTATTGTCTATATAATATAACCAAAAGCAAACTATTTCTCACCCCGCTGAAATACAGAAAGACATTGCCAACTAGTTAATTGAATAACCACCAAACAAACTAATAACAAAGGGCGTCTGTATTGTGCGTCATAATTTTAGATTGAATGGCTTCCAAACTTTCCCGAAGAACTTCTACGAAGTTTTATCCCAAACAATTATAGCCAATAAAGAGAGCGGTTTACCAAACTTTCAACTTCCTGACATTCTTCCCTTCGTTCAGAACTGAATAAATATTGATGTATCTACCTTAATATGTACTTTGTAACTAGAAATATCTCTTTTGTTCGATTGCGGTAAATAGCTTGTGCTTACTGGGATTTTGATTAAAAACGTGGAGTATTACAATAAAAAAGTTTTGTGACTCGGAAAACGTAGTTTGTTGGCGTTAGAAAGCAAAAAGTTTGTTGTGTTTATATTATTTTCTTCTTTTATAGCAAAAACAAACAAAATAAAAGATAAAGTGGTTTACAAAAGTTAAGTAAATAAATTTGGGATATAATCCGATAAGTATTGAAGTTGTATTTAGTATCTATGGAAGAATATTGGGTTTTATTTCAATCGTGTATACAGAGTGATAATCCCTTCTGTAGGATATTTGATATTGATTTGAATTTGAGTCTCTCAAAAACACAATGGCTTAAGTGTTAAATTGATATTTTGAGATATCGGCAACTAAAGAATTGAGCTAAAAATGAAACCATTTTTTTTATTAACCAGTATTAATCTATTCAGTTACAAAAACATTTCTGAAACCTTATATATTATATGAGTTGAATGAGCAAAAGATTAATTAGTATCTTTTCTTATACAAAAACAAGTCAGTTTTCAACACCAAAGTGACCCAAGTGAAACAACTTTCACTTGGGTCACCTATTCATCTGTTTCCGATCCATTATCTATTGCCTTCACGTTGGTCTTCAGGTTTGTTTAGAATTCATGATAGACCGGCAGAATGTAAGGAAGAAGACTTTAAGGTTTTTTTATATTTAAGTTGTACTATGGGTCTTCCATTAGGATAGAGGATGTCCAAGTAGAAGTTTTCTCTTTTTATCCGAAAGACGTCTGTTTTTTTTTAGACGTCAACACAATACACTCTCGTTATTAGAATATTTAAAATATATGTTGAAGGGCTTTTCTGCTTTGAACATTAGTCACTGCATTATAAGCCATTCTGCTTTTATTTCTTTCTCCCCTTTTTTCCGGTTTGTAAGTAATTTCTCTAGTTTTTCAGTACATTTAAAATGTTCAGGGTTCATTTTAAATAATTAAAATTTATTATCCTTTTTGGAAACGGAAATAACTTACACCCAACCATCTGGCAAAAAAATATCTTTAAAATATCGTTTTTTTTTATCACTCCAAAGCCTTTGTCTCATGGCAAGTAGGAGTGACCGAAATCTAGAAACTTATAGTCCCAGAGTCATACAATGATGTATGACTATGGGGACACATGTCAGACAGACAGACACACAGACATGTGTGTATGACACATGCCTGTGGAACTGAAAGTACTGGAGAAAGTCAGGTGTGTAAAAATAGATGCCAGTTCAATTTCGATTCTGACCTCCGCATTGATCGCTGTACAAGATAAAAACCGGTGTGTTAACATGCGTTTTTACGTAGTATAAAATGCGAGGACTAATTTCTTGTGGGCCACGTAAGGCTATACCTTTATGCCATACATACATGTATATCTGACTTCTTAGATTGTGGATTTCAAAACAATACGGCCACAGCTATCTCTTGTACAGAATAAGTCTGTAGTAATAAGTAATAAGAAGTATTTGTATTTATTACAACGTTACAAACTTGACAAAACAAATTGCTGCATATTTGTTTCTTCTTAGATGAAGCACAAATTTCTTTTGGTGGGCAATTGGGAACTGACATGGAGGTTCAAACTTTTTTCTTAAATTAAAAGTGCAAATCAACTTACCAGCTAGTTCACTGCGAAAATGTAATGCAGTCATAGGCTTAGCACTTGAGTAAATTTTTTTTAGAGTCTCCTTATATAAAATAGAGCCTTTTACTATTAGTGCGTCTAAAAGGTTGTAAAATATTTTTAACCACCAACGTCTTGATTTTCATATGATGGAGTAGTTAGAATGATATAGATCGAATAGATTTACTCCACTCATGTTTTTGTCCACACTCAAAACCTGACTTTTTCCGGAAAATTATGTAGATTGCTGACAATACATTCTACGCCACTATCTTTCCACTTATACATATTTATTTCCCCAGAACTAACCATATCTGACTGATTTTGGGAACGTTATTTATCAACAAATCATATTTGTTTTGGAAAATATTTTCTTGCTAGCCTTACAGTGCCAGAAGGAAAAGTTTTTTTTCATTAGTTTCTGCATCAGTAGTATTGTGGTGAAAAAATTTTCAAAGTATACGCACTAACCACGATTTTGATATTTCGACGTTGATTTAGTGGCTTTTACTTGACAAATTCGAAAATTTAGAAGGTATCCCGTTTTAACACATGCCAATGCCTAAATTTTAAAACCTTTTTTTATTGGTTTCATTGGCATGTTCTCTTTTAGTGATGTGTTACGATTTTAAATGTTATGGCGTATAGAACTGTAAATATTTTATGACTAATTCTTTTGTATTGATTCTCGTAATTTCTAGGTCAAAGATCTACCTGACATCATTTGGGTCCCCTTCGCTAAACAAACAACAATCGAATTTTCTGGGGACAAGCCGATAAAGAACATACCAGTTTTGAGACCAGTCGCCGCTGTGTCTACATCGAGAACAGCATCGTATTTTCTACACCTTTCTGTTTACCGGCTTGGATTCATATAAATAACGGAAGACTTTCATTAAGGGGTCAGTCATAAGAAGATCGGGGAACGCGATTTACTTGTAACGAAACGTAACAAATAAATTTGTACAGCTATTTAATAAATTAGTAATTAGTTATCGTGAGTTTTAATAAATTAGAATATAGACAATAAATTAGAATAAAGACAAATAAATTAGAACTATATAAATATACTACAGATGTACGCCCTTTGAAAACACACATGCTTTTGTTAATAGATAGGTGTTTATATAGCGTAAAAGCATTTCAAAAGATCTTTAAAAAATGGTTTCTGAGTGGTTTAAGTTTAAGAGCCTATCAAACTCTTTAGTTTTCGGTTGAGGCATATTTTTATTATTGTTTAGATGCAAAAATCTTAAGACTTTCGGGAACCTTTTTAATGTAAATATTTTAGTCACACGTTCAACATAGAAGTTTTCATTGCTGGACCAGTATGACCTACTTGTTGAAAGGCTTTGAACACCCATGACTATTAGAATAACCAAGAAAGCATCGAGTTTTTTCACATCCATAAAAAGTTGTAAATTCCTGTAGGTAGCGTAGAGGTTCGATTCTTTGGAAATTGTTTGACAGTTACTCTCACCAAAGAAATTTCTGAAGAAGTCGATTGGCTTATATGACTGTCAACTGGCTATCAATATTGACGCTTTTAGACTTAGTAAAATCAAACGATTCGAAAAGGAAATTGTGGACGTTTTCCTTGGACCACACAAACGATTGATTTGAAGGAGCAAGAGCTTCTTCCCCTTTCTTGTCTTTATCAGTAGAAGTTAAGTAATTTGTTGCTTAAGGTAATTTTAACAGTTGTTTATCTTATCCTCGTCTTTTTTACCAGAAAAAAAATGGTTTTAGGAAATAACCTAGGCAACTTGTTGTGTTTGAAACCAAATCCATCATCTGGATCAAAGTCAGGATCTTGATCCGAATCATTAAAATCTTCAGTTCAGTTAGAATTATTTGTCTTTCTTATAAAAGTACATTGGCGCACCCTTTCTAAGTGTTGCACTAAAGTACTGGAACATGGCGGCTGGCTGTAGATATCATGTCGATGAGTAGTCAAGGATTGTGATGGAGTTCTGGAAACTGAGATTGTCTCGGGGAAATTGTTGTCCGCATCCTCATTGCCATCAAATTCGAAAAGACAATACTTTTCATCACTAAGACAATCTGCTATATACTATATATATATATATATATATATATATATATATATATATATATATATATATATATCTATATCTGTACTATATCTATATACTATAGATCAGTTTATGTAAGCGGTCGGTTTTGAGACATCTTAAAAAACATAAATAATGTACTGAAACAATTGTAATGACAAATGGACCTGTAGAATAAAGTCTTATAGAACCTTGTCTACAGATAAAGAAATAATAATTAACGAAAGATCTATTAACAACATAAGAAATGCAGATGACACTGTGATTATGGCAAGCTCTGCTGCACAACTCTAATTACTGCTAAACAAAACAAACAGTTTCTCTAAAAAATTTGGACTAAAAATGAATACAAAAAAGACCAAATACATGATAATAACAACAAAGAAAACAAATATACCAAGGGTTTGTTATATATAAAAGGGTTCATAAATACACATTCCTTTGAACCTGGATTTCAGACAACAATGATCAAACAACCGAAATAAGAGCTAGGATAGAAATAGCAAGAAATGCGTTTTTAAAAATGAAAACAATGCAATGCAACGAAGATCTTAGATCAGAACTGAGACTAAGAGAACTAAAATACTACGTGTTTTCGATACTGCAATATGGACTTGAAAGCCGGATATTGAAGCAAGAACACATAAATAAGTTACAGTCCTTTAAAATGTGGTGTTATGGAGGATGCTTAGAATACCATGGACACAAAAGAAAACTAACACGGAAGTATTGCGAGAAATGGACAAAGAATGCAAAATAATAAACACAATAAAAATAAGAATATTATAATATCTGGGATACGTAATAAGGGGACAGCAATATGAACTGCTAAGGCTGATAATACAGGGAAAGATAAGAGGAGGAAGGAGTATAGGAAGAAGGAGAGTGTCATGGTTAAAGAATTTAAGGGACTGGTTTAAATGCAGTTCTATAGAAATCTTCAAAGCAGCAGTAAATAAAGTAAAGATAGTGATGATGATATCCCACCTCCGATTGGGAGACAGCACTTAAAGAAGAAGAAGAACCTTGTCTGGCAAATAAATACTAAACTTTAATGTATCCGTAAATCTCGAGATTTTTTAGGTTTAGAATGTGGAAAAATAATCTTTTATTTGGTACAATCCTCAAAATGAATAAAAATATATTTCTAGCGCTAATGTCAAACTACAAGATTTTTATAGAAATTTGCTGCCACAATATTGTTTAATAACTGGCATAAGTTTCAAATCTGAGAAATAAAAATTGTTTGTATTCTGGGATAAATAAAAACAATTAATTTTGGGGCAAGAATTTTTATAAAATATTTATTTCTGCAATAACTATTCCAATGCTTTTAAATAATTATTTGCCATTTACAAATAATAATAAAAATACACTTGACACTCACCTTCAATTTTTTATTAAGTATTTTATTACAAATTACAGGTGTGCAAAAAAAACAAAAATAAAATTGAACGATACATAATATATTGTTGCAGGAAGGCACACTGGTAGCTTATCATACCAGTTTTGTGAGAAGCACATGGTTGCCACGCCGCATACAGGTTTTTGGTATTCACACCTACCAGCAAGCATTCAGTCGACTATGCCTATAAAGATTATTTTCACGGCAACTCTGGTGACAAAATAAGCCATAATAGCTTGTGGTATACATAGCTACCAGGGAACAGTAAAGGGTTAAAAGGTTATTTTACATTTTTTTATGCCAAAACAGACAAAAAATACCCAAATCCTGGATGTCGAAAGCCGAATATAATTAATATTGATGTGAACCAATATAAAATCTTATAGAGAAATATTTATTTCGAAAAATAAGTGTAGCTTCTTTGGTTTTACTGTCCGTTTTTTTAAATGTTAAACGAATTTTTTCATGTCACTCTAGATTCAGATTTCTATGCATATTTGATAATGCAAGTTACTATTTTAATGCAACTTTCATGTTTATTTATTATACGTTTAATTTTTATGATATTTTACACTATACAAACAGTACACTTTTATTCAGTATTGATAATTGCAGCCTTTTAAATAAGATTTCATATCTCAATATATTAGTTGCATTAAATAATATTGTTGCAACAGTGTACAAAGTAAGCAATATAATGGAGATAAAAGATGAGGCTTAAAGATATTTAAAGCCACTCGCAGACTTAACAAAGAGCTGTTAAGTTGTAGTAATAATAATCACATATTATTAGCATGTGCGAGCTTTCACTGGAGTGCCACCAGCAATGAACATTAAAAATTGAGTTGTACTGTGTTAAAAGTCAGGTCAAACTCATAAAAGCTTGTTTTATAGTTCCATTCTCTGATCAATTGTGCAAAGAAAAAAAACTTTCTTTGTTGATAGATGTAGCGTTTCATAAAATATATTATCTTATTGTATTTGTTGTTGTGGATATTATTCGTATATTTTATTTGTTTTCTAGAGAGAGAGAAGTTTATTGTTTTTAAAATGATATTACATTTATAAAACACAACATGGTATAGTACAAACAAGGTACAAGATATATTAAAATACTAATTATAAAATTTCCATAGTTAAAAAATATATTATCAATTAGCGCAACTGTCCCCAAAAAATTCCTCTATACTATAGTAACATTTAGATAATAAAAACTCATTGATTGCTCTTCGGAATACAAAAATATTTCTTGAGGATCTTATATCGAGGGGTAGGTGATTAAACACTTTCTTAACAGTGTAAATAAATGATTTTTTAGTTAATGTAGAAGAGGGCATTGGAAGTGGAAAACATAATTTAGACGAGTATTATAAGGGGAAACTGTCCGAATATCCTCTTTATGTTTTTTAAAAATTAAGCACGCTAATTCAAGGATATATATGCAAGGAAATATCAAGGTACCATGTTTCCGGAACAGAGGCCTGCATGATCTACCAAACTTGACCTTGCATAAATATCTGAGTGCTCTCTTTTCAAGTTTCTACTGAAATGATGAAGAGAACAGCTATTCCAAAAAGGCAATACCGTATCTCAAATTAGATTTAATCAGGGCCACATAAACACTTTTTGCAATCTTGAAATCTAAATGGTGAGCAACTGATTTGACCGCAAAGCAACCCGAGGATATCTTTTTGCTTAAATATACAGTGTGTTGCTCAAATTTAAGTTTATTATCAATATAGAGACCTAAAAATTTGTTTACGGTATCAGAACAAATGCCTTCATTGCCCAGAGTAATGTTGTTTAGATCATTCTTAAAAGAAATTAATTTAGTTTTTGAAAAATTAAATGTCAAATGATTAGCTTTGCACCACTCTAAAATTTTTTGCATATCACTACTAATAGTCTTGTTCACTACTATAAAGTCCTTGTTTTGCCATAAAAATGCGGTGTCATCTGCAAATATAGTAAACCGGCCATTAATGTCGAGGTTTGTTATATCGTTAAAATATATTAAGAAAAAGATATTACTAGATTAGCGCTCATTGATTGATATAGACTGGCATCTGTCTTCCAAGTATGAACTGAACCAGTTTAAAGCAGTGCCTTTAAAACCATATCTTTCCAGTTTATTAAGTAGTATTTTGTGATTGACACAGTCAAAGGCTTTAGATAGATCACAGAAAACTGCGGCAGAAACATAATCGTTATTTAAGTCCAAGTATAGTTTTTCCATGAATTCAAAAGTGGCATCATATGTACTTTTTAACGACGAAACCGAATTGGAAAGAAGAAAGAAAATTGTGTTTTTGTAAGAACGTATCATTCGGATTTTTACCAATTTTTCTACAACCATTGAAAGCGACAGCAACAAAGAGATAGGATGATAATTAGCAGGTAAATCGTGGTCACCACCTTTGTACATAGGAATAACCTTGGCACATTTTAAACAATCGCTAAAGTGACCCGTTGAAAAAGATGTTTTAATTGCCTCCGATAAAATTCTCAGAACATTATCAGGAAGAAGGGATAAAACTTTAGATGGGATATCATCCCAGCCTGAAGTCAAAAAATTAAGATAGCTAAATTAAGATAAGATAGATATGATGGTAACCAACGTTCTGAAAGGACATGGTACGTGAAGAAGAAGAATTAATACTTTTTTGCCATCAACCTATCTCATATTCAATAGGGGTATACCATTTTGTTTTTGCTTTGTTTGGCTAGCATGTTGTAGTGCACTTTAGTGAAAGATCTTCTTCTTCTTGATGTACCTATCCATTACGAATGTTGGCGATCATCATGGTAATCTTTATCTTATCTGCAGCAGCGCGAAAAAACTGCATAGACGTTGTATTGAACCAGATTCTGAGTTTTTTTTAACCAAGATGTTCTTCTTCTTCCTGGACCTCGATTTCCAAATATTTTTCCTTGCAGGATGGCTTGAAAGAGGTAGTGAAAGATGCTCAGTAGTTATTGATCAAAAGGGTATGAGGGTATTGACTAGTCCTTTTGCTTCTAATAGTTTTATTAATTTGATGCAAAAACGTTTGCGTAATCTGAAAGCAAATGTATCATTTATTTGACTGATCTTCATTTTTGTAAAAAAAATTCTTTTCCGATCTAGATATGTCTGGCACGAATCATGGTACATACGTTGTGTAATGATGTACATCACCAGTGCTCGCCCTCGGCTTGTCAGCTCTTTATACGCATGCACTTCCACCGACATCTACCTCTACCATTCGATGCGCGCTGAAGATGAAACACCGAAAAATGTATACGAAAAGGGTAGTTTCTGACAAAGAGTCTAGTTCTGACCAAATAGGGATACTGATCTGGTAAGAGCTCCTAATCCGGGTCTTGGAGTATTGGAGTATAAGGCTAAATTGTCTTACCCGACGACGACAAAATATTAATTGGTTGCTTTTTGTGTCTCGTTCTTATCAAGTAATGATCGCTTCATCCACTTCTGCTGTTTGGGTACTAACCAATACATCGTCCGGTTTTTTAATTTTTCCTAGCTTTGCCCGTATTTATTTTTCGCAGGTATCAACAATGGATCGTAGCGTCGTCGATTCATTCACTAGGATTGGTATTGTATTTGTATTGTACATTTATTATAAAGAAGTTAATTTTATTCTGCTATTTATTTTAGATATATTTTCATGAAGACTAACATTGTGTTTTTCTATGAATGGTGTCTAACAGAGCTACCCGTCACAGTTAATTCACCAATATTATTTATTTTTAAGTAATATTGTTAAAGGATATTTTTTATTTAAAACTTATGTTTTTGTTTCTCTTGTGAGTTAAATATTGTAAGATATTCTGTAATTTCATATCCTAAGGAACAAATATTCAAAATAGCTATAAAAAAATTGTATTGTTTTCTTGGGAATTCACCTTATTATTTCAAAGTCTTAAATTGCATATTTGTGTTAGTCTGTCACAAATACCAAATTGAAACAATCTTCTTTTATACGGAAAGCTGCGATCGTCAGAACAAATATAAACAAAACAATAATTTCCTCTCGAGGGACCTTTTTCCGCTTTTTGTGTCTTTCGTTCATCCGTGCCGCGCATCGTACAGCATTCTTCATCCTCGGAATCCCTGGATCACGGAAGCCGATGACCGCCTCATACACCGTGTCTTTGGTATCAATTGTTCTCGTTTACTTTGAGTTTCTCCTCTTGGGGTCATTTAAGAAGAACGTGACTAAATGGGAAATTCTACCTACAAACTCTGCGTCGTTTTAAAGTGGACACTAATTAGCTTTGTCATGGGTTTTCTGAGATTTATACGTATATGTCAGAGGGAATAATAATTAAATACTGGATGTTTTTTTTTATATAACCTTATTACAAAAATATGAGATACTAAAAGGAGAACTTACATAATTTTGATTTTTCTAACATCCTTTATTTTGTAATCTGTAATTTGTAATGTAATCTGTTGAGTAGCGAAGCAAGAAATCTGTACATTAATTGTATGCTCTTTTAATAAATGGTAATTTTAATTTTTCAAAATGGTAACATGAGTTATTTTGTAAAATTATTAAAAAAATATATTTTATCATATTAAGTTATACTGTAACATTTTTAAATTCTTTGGTATATATTGAAATCCCTCGTATATATTAAAACACCGAAATATTATTTCATTCTTTTTGCGTCGCTGGAGTTAATTAAAACACATTTTACAGTTTCTTTATATATCACAGATGGCCCTTTCCTTGGTATTCTTTTGATCGAAGCTTTGGGATTTTATTATCTATTAAAATACTTCTTTTAATACATAATATATGGTAGGTAATTATAATGGCTTCTCTTTCAGCCCTAAAGAAGTCAAATTAATTCTCTTTGCCGAAAACGTTCGGCAAAACAATTGAATTTTAAACTGCTGCGTTAGCCTTTTTGTTTTCTGTACACTGAGCTGGGCATCGAACCCACATCCACTGAACCACTTGTAGTGAAGCGATTGAGAACCGGCCGCCCAGCTCGCTTGGCTATCTAACCGGATTGTTCTCAGTTTTAAAATTTAATATTGACATCTGACAGCTAGCTTTATTTTTTTTGACATTACTTGGTAAATACCTAATCATAACAGATCTTATTTTGTTTTTGTTTTTTGAAAAATGTTTTTAACCACTATGCATAGTTCTATTTAAAAGTTATCTTTCATTTCTAATTTTTTCCGTTACAAATTGTCGCCCATTAACCATTGTATGTTTTGTAGTATCTCCAATTTCTAGAGTTTGTAAACGGATAGAACATGGTAAGTTTTTGTTGCTATTTTGTATTTAATTGTTATTATTTATAGTTGTAACTGTTTGTAGTGAGATAACAATAAATATGAATTTTTTTCCCTAAATCATTTAGTTTATTTCTTAAAAAAAAGTTTCTAACCCCTTTTTGTGTTTTAGGAAGAAAGAGCCTTCTCTTTCATTCAGCAGGAAGATTCTTCAAAGCGGCGTCCTTATTTTAAATAACTTGGGAACCTTCTTGTGTTTTATGTATCTAATAGACTTATGTAAGTAACCTTTTGTTTTATTTTTGTAGTTGCCCCAATCCAAATCCATTGTTTTATTCACTTATCCACGACCCAGTTCTCCAAATTAACCCTGAGTAGCCGTTTGCAAAAGTTTCGATTTGTTTTGGAAAAACTAGATAAATAACAAATTAAAATATAAATTTAGGAGCAGCAGAAACACATTCATTTTATTAAAAATTGTCGATTTTTAGATTGTTTACATTTTAATGATATGTTGCGGTAGGTTAGCTTAGAGATAGATCAATATCATATGGTCCCTTTTAGTCCATGAAGTAAACATTACATAATGAAGTTGCCAGTCCGTAAGATAAACACGACATGGCGATTCTGTTGGCGGTTAAAGTGGAGAAAAAATTAGAACGAATGCCGAAAATGTCGACGTAAAATACACAGGAACATAAAATAAAGTCTTCCCGTTTAGAATATATTTGTGCACTTTCAGAGGAATAATTAGAAGAAGATGGTTTGACGGACTAAAAAGAGCAACAAATATCAGAGCCTGAAAAGTTGAAAAAAAAATGGATAATGTGCACGTTTAATTAACAAAAATTAAAATGTTTTTAATTTTAATTTGAATCAATATTTCAAAACAAAGGTGTAACTTGTATAACAATAATTTAGCAATTTATAAACAAAAATTAGAAAAGGAAAATACTTACTTTGAAACTACTACTGCTTGAACAAGTAATGTCACAGTCTGCTGTTTATTATGAAATAATCTATAATAAATAATATTTTTCACCGATTATACAAGTTGAAAATAATTAATTATTTATTCAATAGTTATTACTTACAATTTTCAATCAAAAAGTAATTAAATACGTTTAGTTAAAACTTTTTTGTTCGAAATACACAAAATATTTTACTCAAAGAAGTAGAAGTATATTGCTTTCTAAAGACACTACACTGAGACTGACGAAATTTTGGAGTGGAGAGCTAAAATAGTTTCCTCTTCACTTTCCTATGTCGATCTTTCGAAAGTACCTTCGAATAAATTAAAAGGACGGTAATTCCTCGATGTTTTAATGTATTATTAACATTTTATTTTATTTTTTGCAAATATCTCCGTAAATTATTTATCAATTTTAATTAAAAAAACAGGAAAATGCAGATATTCTTGAAGTAAAAAAATGAAATAAATATTGTTTATTTCAAAAAATCAAATTGTGACCATAAATTATTGTTTAAAAAAAAACACAAGGTAAAAATAGGAGTATCTTTTTATGTATTCGTCATCTAGTAACCCCCACCTATATCTTACAAGCTTTAGATATCTGCGAATCTTATCAGTTTTCTTTTTTTTTTTTAAATTGATGCGTTTGGAGGTATTTCAAAAAAACTAATCTTTATCTTTAAAGAGCTCTAGCACCCTTAGGAAGTATTTTCGGACTAGGTGAATTGGGTTAAATTGCCCATAAATTCAATGGGCACGCCATGTATTTAGGATGTAGCAAAACAGACTTCCAAAAAAATGGGGATGAGGACGCAAGAAATCTCCTTGGTAGTCGACCTTGGAGAAGAATTGCTGCAGACAGTAAGCTATGGAGAGGTTTATGTAAGTTTGCTGAGAGAGGCCAAGGTACGAATTTAAACCGGCTGTAAAGCCATAGGATGGATGGAGTAATATTTAAGTAATTTACAGTTTACTTTTACTTTATTTAGCTTTGAGCTTTATTAAAATCGACATAAGTTCTGTAGAAATAGCGGAAATTGGCAAACGCAAAAGGAAAGAATAAAAGTCAATGAACACATCAATTCTTTTTGTAGCACTTCTTATTTATTGTCTGGATGGATCACCACCCTTTGGTTAACCCATTCGGTATATCAAATCCGTCCAGCAGGTTATCACGAGGATTCAATAGTTATGATGGGTAAGTGATTAAAATTACACGGCGTTGTAACGTTTAAAACGTTACATTTTTGTTCTTATTAATTTCAAAGTACTTTCCACTATTTTCTGCTCATACTATTTGATTTTCATTGATAATAAGTTCTTTTTCCTTTGTTTGTATTCCTATATTTTATTTCAATATTTTCCTATTACAAATAAATCCGCTGATTAATTTCTTAAGTTCCCTCGTAGTCCTATCTTCCCTTACTTTATCGTACAAGAAACAGAAACCCCACTAATAAATAATTTACTTCAATCAATCCGATCCGATTTAATTTCTTTTTGAAATGAACCAGCAAATGAGAAGGTATTATTAAAAAAAAGGCCTCGTGGTCAGAAACTTCCAACGGTCTGGCCACCTTGGTTTTTATTCAAGAGAATTTACCTTGATTTTTATTCAAGAAAATACACCTTGATTATGATATAAGAAAATTTACGTTGACATGGTTAAGTTTCTCAAAAAGAATAGCTTTGCACAGGAGTGTTTGGTTGTGAGAAGGCCCTACCTGCACGCGTCATGCCTGTAGCCAATCTTATTTGAGTTATTACTGGATCACGCGGGTAACTATGAATAGAGTGTAAGTAGCTATTGAGAGTGGAGACATCTCGAATTTATGTGAAACTGGCATTAGAATCTGTGGTACATTCCCGTCGTCTGTCAGCTCTGTCCTTTGGGATATGTAACGATTATGGTGGAGAGAAGCGTTAAGGGTTGGTGGGTGGGTATTTTGCCTTGGGCTGTCAAAGGACGTGGACAGGGAGGTAACAAACTGGATTATGGTAGGAGACTTATCATGACTGCTTTAGATTTCCTACCTGTTTGCTTTAGAGGAGGTACTTGTCATTTGCCTTGCTGTAAGTCTATGTTGCCGCAGGGCTCTGTCTTTCTCAGGATTAATTGTGGTGGTGTGTGATGGGCAAAAGTGAGAAATGGAAGGGGATGAACCTACAGTCTGAGGTGACATTTGGTCTCGGAGGGTTAGACGCAGAGGTATGTCATCTAAAAAGTGGTATTAAATTCTGATCCTTTTTCTGTTTGTTGTTTTGGCTGTCGGGCATAGTGATAGGGGGTTCTTGACTTATTGGTGTGTAGGGGTGGGGGGGGGGTTGAGGTTATAAACGTTACCCTTGGATGGGTGTAATGGTGTGTATGCATAAGGGCTGATATTGTATTTGGTCAAGATGTTTGGAAGCTATGTTTGTGACTCAAGTTGTTTGTTTTACAACTAGGACCAACTGAACATTTTCAATGTAGGTTTTTAAATGTTGATTTCCACCACTGTACTATAATAGGTTTTCCATTTAGGTGCTGATGAAGGTGACAACATATCACCGAAAATTTCACATATAGAATAAAGTTCTACACCAAGCTGGCTTATACCATCTCTAGCTGATCCTTGTTTTGACGCTTTCCCGAAAGTTACCCTCCAAAGAATTATATATATATATATATATATATATATATATATATAAATAAATCTTATTTTGATATCTACATAAAATAAGAAACTTTTAATACTATACTCTCAACGATCTAGATCTAGATGATAAATTTATAGTAATGGTTAGTTTTCATAATACAAGGTGCGTTCTAAAAATTTGCATATAAGTTTTTTTTGTGTGTTTTGGCTTGGACAATTGTCATTCAGCCGGTCTCAATCAAGATAAGTATATTAATTTAGTGTGTGTGTGTGTGTGTGTGTGTGTGTGTGTGTGTGTGTGTGTGTGTGTGTGTGTGTGTGTGTGTGTGTGTGTGTGTGTGTTTGTGTGTGTAGAGTAATTGTCTTGATACTTAGCAAAGTCGACGTCATTGTCTTTGCTAAGAGACGCTAATTGTATCCGAACGTCTGCGGTCCCTCCGGTGTGTACCGATCACACAAGGATAGAAATTATTTTCATTCATTAATTTTTTTTTAATAAACGAAAATTTCCACCCGAAAAGGTGGGATTCGAACTCACGACCTTTAGGTTTAAAGGCAGGCGCTCTTACCACTGAGCCACAGAGGGGGTTGTGCATATAAGTTCAACACTATAATTTTATTTAAATAATTTTTTTTGAAACAAGCGTTAAGTAATATGCTTTATGCGTCAATTAAGGCAATCTTTTAGGTGGTTTCCTCTCTTCTTAAATGTTGTTGCAAATTTAAATCACATACATTTCTAGTTCCAATTTAAGGATTTATTTTATATTTTGCTATAATTGTTAGACCTTTTTATATATTATATATTACATTGCAATATTTTCGATCTATTCCAATTTTTGGGTGAGATAACCTGCTTGCACTACATGCCTAGTAGTTAAACTATATTTTTTTTTGAATACCTTTTGTTATTATCTTGTATTCCTATATGCATCTGCGTCTAGTCCGCCTTTTTACGAGTATTATTGTCCTTTGTATTTAATAATTATTTATTAATATGTCTCTTCCGTTTAATCCAAATGATTTAAAGTCAGATGAACTGGCTTATGAAATTCAGACAAGAAATGTTGATGTGCCAAATACAGTTGAAGAAAAAAGGAAAGTTCTTCGTGGACTTTTAACACAGGAAGTTTTTAATCGTAATTCGGAAGGAATAGAAATGATCCAATATAGGGAAAAACAAAGGATATGTTCAATATTTGATGTTTTTAAGCTAACAAAGAGACACTGTGAATACAGAAAGCACAAATATTTATCCCCTAACATTAAAAATGAAAGATCACACATTGGTTTTTATTTAATAATTTCATTACAATATTAAAAAACTTTAGATTTAAAGGGCTGAATTCATCTGCTAATTAATTTACAACGCCGAATCATCTCAAAGAAAATTTTAATTAAGAGAATTGTAGAGTTACAAAAATTTCATTAGACAGTGTTCGAAATCAGGATTGCAGCTTACGTTTAAAAAATCATTACTTTGCTTTTAAACTTAATTAAATTAATAAAGTCATAAACAAACCAAATAAACAATGCAGTTTGAAGTCTAACAACAGAAGAATACAATATTAGCAGAGTAAAAAACTTACCTACTTAGGATCCCTAGTTACGTCTGATAACAATTCTGGGATAGCGAAGAGGCGAATATGCTTTGCCAATTATTGTTACATAGCTTAAGAAAAACAAAAAAATGCTAAAAATCTTAACAAGATCAGTAATCACCTATGGTTCAGAAACCTGAAAATTCTGTACCAAGAATATTAGTAGATTTTGGATATTTTATGCAAATCTGGGGATTTTATATATCTATACAAAAAATTGCATAAAATGCAATAACGTCATTTATTTCGAATTAGTTATTTTAAATAAGATTTTTATAAATATAGATAATGGTATAACTAAGTCATTGAAAATTCCAATGTTAATTTTATTTTAATACTTCAGTCTTCAATATTACTGATAGTACCTTTAGATACTACCTAAAATTCTTGGTATTATTTTCTAAAAGTATCTATCTTCTAGAGATATTGGCGACCACATTGACACATCTTATTGTATACACAGCAGCTCGAAATAGATCACTTGACGTTAGACCAGTCCATTTCCTAAGACTGGCCAGCCAGGATATACGTCTACGTCCAGAGCCTCTCTTACCGTTAATCTTACCCTATATAATCAACCATAGAAGTCGGTATTTATCCTTACGAATGATTTGGCCGAAGTGGGCCAATTTTCTTTTTTTATGGTATTAATAATTTCTTTGTCTTTTCTTAGCCTCTGGGGAAAAGTTATGTTACTAGTGTGGTGTATATATGAGACCCTCAACATACGTCGTAGCACCACATTTCAAATGCCTTCAATCGTTTTATGGTATCTTCTGTAAGGCTCCATAGAGGACACTAAACACTCCATAGAGGAGTACCAAGCCATATGGAGGCTTTCTACTCCATAGAGGATACTAAAGACGTAACATATAAGAATTTTTGCGTATACTGATACTTAAAGATAATTTGCAATGAACCTTCTAAAGGCTTTTGAAGCCTCTGGCATTTTCAATACGAGTTTTTATTTCGTAGCTGTGATCCCAAGTATCCTTAATGCTGCAGTCTAAATAGCATATTTTTTCCACTCTTTCTAACGGTGTATGGTTAATTATAATTTGGGCGTTTATGCCGGTGTTCTTACTATTGATCATTATTTTTGTCTTTTACAATTTAGTTTTAGGCCGTATTTGTTACATGATTCTACAACATTATACATCATCCATTGGAGCCCCTGCGTACTATCTACCAGCAACACTGTATCGTCTGCATATCTAATGTTGTTTATAAGATGGAAATTTACAGCACTCCCATCTTCTGATTCGTCCAAGGCCTCTCTAAAGATGTTTTTAGAGTATATATTATATAATGCCGGTGACAATATGCAACCCTGTCTAACTCCTTTTATAAGAAGAAATTAGCACATAAAATAAACATAGTTGGGGAAGAAATTAGAAAAATGTTTCCTTTTGTAAACTTCCTGACATAAAAAAAAAATTACCTCAAATCTCCTATAAGAATTCAACTTTATTAAAAATGCTTCTAAATATTCTACTTTCACCAGAATCCATCCTGCAAGAAAAAATATTTGGAAAGCGAGGTCCAGAAAAAAGAAGAACATTTTGGTTAAAGAATCTGGTTCAATAGAACATCTGTGCAGCTTTTCCGCGCTGCTGCATACAAGATAAAGATTGCCATGATGATCGCCAACATTCGTAATGGATAGGCACATCAAGAAGAAGAAGAAGACCAAAACTCGATCTAACACAATGGGGAACGTGGTTGTATGCCAGGTTGGTACGTTAGAAGGAAAACAGCGTTGTTCAGAAGCAACTTTCATTCATTAAATTAAATTTTAGTTTGCTTTAAAAAATTTATAGTCTACTGAATCATCAAAGTAGTTCTAGGTAAAAAGCATAGCCTCATAATTCTTAAAATATGTACCTACTACATTCGTTGATGTGGAAAGAAGTTGCTTAATTTACAAAAAATATATAAACAAAAATAAAAGTCATAAGTTTCCATTTAAAAATTTTAAAAAACATTTGGTCATTTATTGTTGCTGTGAGATGCAACGGTACAATCTCAGAAGAATTTGAAGTGAAAAAAGGTGTTCGCCAAGGAGACCAGTTGTTTACATTGCTATTTAATATAGTTCTAGAAAAAAATTGTAAGGGATAGTGGGATAAATAGGTCCGGAACTATTTTATACAAGGAGCACCAATGCTTAGCATACGCTGATGACGTGGTTCTTATTATAAGAAATATAAAAGAGCTATCAAATATAACAAAAAGATTGATTCAGGAAAGCTCTAAAATGTGACTGAAAATTATTATTAATAAATCGAAATACATGGAGATCCAGCTTGAAACCGGACTACCACAAGCATGACTGGAGCAGTTTGAATGGTTGTGGTACTGCGATGGGGAAGGCAACGGAAAACCACCTCATAAGAATTTCCTAGAATAGTTAACATGGCAATACACTACGATAACAAAAACATTACTGATCATGGTGATCGGATCCCAAGACCCGGCAGGGGAGGATGCACACAAACAAATAGTAGGGCCTCCCTGGTCGTCAGCCAGCGAAATCCCTACGGGCTAAAAAAGGAAGCAAGTTCTCAACACCTAAGGATTGGAACTTGGAATGTACGAAGTATGTACGAGAGCGGCAAAACTCATAATATTGTAAAAGAAATGAAAAGATTAAAAATGGATATATTGGGAATTAGTGAAACACACTAGCAAAACTCTGGAAAATGCGATATACTTGGATATAAAGTTTACTATGCTGGAAACAACACAAAACATCACAGAAACGGCACTCCCCATTCAGATAGAATGATGCTTTTACAAATTCGAGCAACACCGGTGGATATTAATATATTACAGGTATACGCGCCAACGGCAGATAAAGATGAGGCAACCAGCGAAGAATTCTACGAACAACTGGGAAGCCTGATGAAAATGACAAAAAATCATGAAGTAACAATAGTGATGGAAGATTTCAATGCAAAGGTTGGCAGAGGCCAGGTGAATGAGATCGTGGGAAACTTCGGCCTAGGGGAGAGAAACGATAGAGGTGATAGACTTATATGCTTCTGCCAGGAATATAACCTGCTGTTAAGTAATACACTCTTCAAGCTCCCCAAACGTCGACTTTACACATGGAAATCCCCCGCTGACTCACCTGACAACATCATTAGAAATCAGATAGATTATATAGCAGTACCAACAAGATATAAAAACATGATAAAATCATCAAAAACGTACCCAGGTGCCGATGTTCATACGGACCACAATGTGTTGGTATGCAGAATGGTCATGAGAGTAAAACGGCTCGAGAAAAGATCTAATTTAAACACAATCGATATTAAAAAACTCACTAACCCAGAAACCGAAATTAAAGTACGAGAACAACTTCTTCTTCTTAAGGTGCCGTGCATTTCTGCGTAGGCGTCCACCGTACATCGTCTCGTCAGGTGAGATGTTAAATAATCTGGTTTAAATAATTCTGTTTTTAGCAGCATTGCGAAGCATTTCATAGCTGTGGATTCCTGTCCATTGTCGAATATTGCGCAGCCATGACATTTTTTTACGTCCGAGACCTCTCCTACTCTCTATCTTCCCTTCGAGTATCAGTTGCTGAAAAGTGTATCGTTCTCCTCGTATAATGTGCCCCAAGTATGCAGTCTTCTTACTTTTTACATAATTAAAAAGTTCCCTATCCTGTAAGCCCGCTCTTCTGAGTACTTCTTCATTTCTGACCCTGTCCGTCCATGATATTCTGAGCATTCGACGCAGGCACCACATTTCAAACACTTCAAGTTTGTTAATGGAACTGGCCTTTAACGTCCATGCTTCCATTCCGTACAGCAGAACAGGCCACACGTAACACTTAAGCATCTTGTATCGGAGATTGAAGTCCAATTTGCGATCAGTCAGAAACTTACGAAGCCTCAAAAAAGCATTTCTGGCTTGTTCAACTCTGCTCTTTATTTCATTCTCGGGGTCCCAACCCTCATTCAGCAAACATCCCAAGTATTTGAATTGCCTGACTTGTTCGATTTCTTCTCCAGAAACATATATCTTTGCGTTGGGGTAATCATTTCTACTTATAATCATTGATTTTGTCTTCTTGATATTTATTTTCAAACCCCGAGCTTCACTTGCAATAGTTAGATCATTTAAAAGACATTGAAGATCTTCGATGTTATCTGCCACTATGGCTGTATCATCGGCATACCTGATGTTATTAATAAATATGCCGTTAACTTTAATACCCTTATTAGAGTCTTCCACTGCTTCTGCGAAGGCTTTTTCTACGTATAAATTGAACAGCATTGGGGACAGTATACAACCTTGCCTTACTCCTTTTTTAATGGAGAAATCTTCTGTTTCGTTGAAATTTTGAAGACGTACTGTTGCTGTCTGATTCCAATACAGATTGGCGATGATTCTTATATCCTTTGCATCCAATCCCAACTCTTGTAGGTATTTTATCATCAATTCATGTTTTACATTATTGAATGCTTTCTCGTAATCGATGAAACAGATAAAAACATCCTTTCTTTGATCTAAACAATTCTGTATCAATGTTTGCATACTAAAGATCGCTTCTCTCGTGCCAAGTCCATTTTTGAAACCAAACTGACTCCATCCACTGACCTCTTCACATTTCTTAAACAATCTAGTGTGAAGTATTCTCAGGAAAAGTTTTAAAAAGTGACTCATTAGGCTTATTAGTCGGTGGTCCTTGCAGAAGTTCGCACGTGGTGTTTTTGGTAGGGCAATAAATGTAGATCTAAGCCAACCTTTTGGAATCTGGCCCGTATCGTAGATGTCGTTAAAGAGCTTGACAATAATGTCTAGGTTTTCTTCATTAAGTAACTTGATTGTTTCTGCGTACATATCATCTGGTCCTGGGGTTTTGTTACTTTTTAATAGTTTGATAGCGTGTACAATTTCATCTTTCAAAATACTTGGGCCATACAAATGGTCTCCCAGTTGTGGTGGTTTTTGTGTTCTGTCATCATTGAACAAATTGGCTGTGTACATTTTCCAAGTATTAAGTATATCGCTAGGGTCCGTTATTAATTCATTTTGGTCATTATGTATACCAGTGACTTGTTTTTTCTTGAAGACACCAGCAATTTCCTTAATTTTCTTGTGAAGATTGAAGCTGTCGCCAAGTTTATATAGGCTTTCAGCCTCGGCGCAAAGTGTAGTCATCCAGATCTCCTTCGCCGCTATAATTTCTTTACGAATTTGACTATGTATATTTCGGTACCCTACTTCGTCCTGCCTGATCTTACACTGCCTGCGTTGTTCCATCATCTCTAATATTTCTTCTGTCATCCACTCATTCTTGGTAGTTGTTTTACTCTCGAGTAGAAAAGTGTTGTTCAACTCATCAAATGATTCTTTTATGGTGGTCCATGACTTTTCAACATCATTCTCAGTTGCCATATTAGAGAACCTATTGTTTATTTCCCTTGTGTACGCTTCATTTGTTTCATTGTTTTTGAGTTTTCTAATGTTTACTGATGCCTTCTGGTGTTTTCTTTTAGCTGTAGCGAGCCTCAGTTTGATATTTGCTACTAAGGGATTGTGGTCGGATCCTATGTCTGCTCCAGGTAATGCAGATACCTTAGTAATAGCATTCCTGTACCTTCTATTAATTGTCACATAATCTATTTGGTTCCTTATAATGCCTTGATGTCGGTCTAAAGGCGACTTCCATGTGTAAAGCCTCCTGGGTGGTAACTTATACCAAGTATTCGTTATGACTAGATCTTTATCTTGACAGTACTGTATCAATCTGTCCCCTCTGTCGTTTCTCTGACCAAGACCATATTTTCCAACTACGTGATCTACAGCTCCTTCCCCAACTTTTGCGTTGAAGTCTCCTAATACGATGTTAATTTCGTGATTCTTAGTCACCTTTAAGGCTTCGTCTAGCTGTTGATAAAATCGCTCTAGTTCTTCTTCTGGCTTGTCTGCTGTAGGGGCGTAGACTTGTATAATATTAATGTTAACTTTTCCATGCAACTGAATAAGTATGACTCTTTCGGAGATCGGGACAAAGTTCTTCACGGAGGCGCACAAATTTTCGCTTATCAGAACTCCCACCCCATGTCTGTGGTGAGGGTCTGTGCTATCACTGCATGAGTAGTAAAGGGTTTTACCAGTAGTATTGATCATGCCTGTGCCTTCCCATCGCAATTCGCTTATGCCGAGAATATCGATGTTAATTCTGTTCATTTCCTGAATTAGATTTTGTAGTTTGCCTGCTGCAAATAGGCTTCTGACATTCCACGTAGCAATTTTGATTGTCTTATCAAGTTGAAACCGGGAGATTCTTCGCACCCCTTGACCATTTAAGGCCTGCCCGGGACTAGGGGCCGTTTGTTTTGTTTCTTCCAACATGACAAGAAAAAATCTACGGACCGATGTCCTGAGGAATATAATGCGGTAGTTTCCTACTTGCTTTCCGCATCGCAGTACCGTAGCCCTCTAACTGTTTCAGTCTCACCTACGGTATTCTAGTAAGAAGCCGGTTTAGGATCATTTCCTTTACGCCTAATTCTAGTACTGGTGATCGCTGCTGCCCTTCACCAGGTTGATTCTATACTATCCCTAGAAACAGGGTTGCCACTTCCGTTGAATTCACTGAACCGAATACTATATTCTCCACCTTCATCATCGTTGTGGTCTTCACCCGTATCCCTGGGCAAGGGGACCGTGTTATACCCCACGGAACTGGGTCCCTATCTGAACTTAGCCATCTACTAGCTCCGGTCTACTGAAGCAAGAGATGCCCACCCCCGCGACATGGACGCGCCAGACAGGAATTACTCATATGAGCGACAGAGAAGGTGGCTCTGTGCCCTATGAGCCGAGTTAATGGGAATGTGTGATACCATTCCCAAAAGCCGAGAACAACTAGGAAAGAAAATAAAGGACATTAACGAGAACACGTCGGACATAATAGAGAGATGGGATAAATCGAGGGAAGCAATCCAAACAACATGCGCGACTCTATTAAAGCGTGACCGACGAAAAAAGAAAGAATGGATGTCTGATGAGATAATGGATATGATGGATGAAAGACGTAAATTCAAGAATAAAAATGCAGAAAAATACCAGCAGATCCACAAAACCATGAGAACGAAAATTCGAGAAGCCAAAGAAAAATGGTTTTCCAACGAATGCAGGGAAATAGAACAATACGAACGAAAATACGACAGTTACAATATGCACAAAAAAAAATAAAATCGATGACAAACAAGAGGAAATTCAATAAGTCACCCAACAGCATAAAAGATAGCGATGGAAATCTTATCTCGGAGCCATCAACGATCTTAAAAACATGGAAATCATACATAGAAAAATTATTTGCATCTAACAGGACTGATGATCACCTATATGGAGAAGGAGAAACAGGACCTTCAATTCTTAAATCGGAGATAGAAGATGCCATTGCAGCACTAAAAAACAATAAGTCAGCAGGTCCGGACAATGTACCCTGCGAAATATTAAAGATCCTATGTAAATCAGACAACAATTTTAACAACATATATAATAGCGGTAAAATCCCGGAGAACTGTCTACAGTCAACATTTATTACAATCCCGAAGAAACCAAATGCCCAGATTTGTGATGACTACCGGCTTATAAGCTTGATCAATCATGTCACTAAAGCGTTCACTAAGATCATTCACAGAAGAATATATGATAAATGTGAGTCAAATATTGATAGATCGCAGTTTGGTTTTCGGAAAGCACTTGGAACTAGAGAAGCAATTTTCGCTCTCCAGGTGCTTATACAACGGTGTAGAGACGTTGATAAAGACATGTGTCTGTGCTTTGTAGATTTTAGAAAAGCATTTAACAATGTCAATCATGAACAATTGATAGGTATTCTGCGAAAGACAGGTATTGACGACAAGGACATTCGAATTGTGGCAAACCTATACTGGGGTCAAACAGCAAGAGCAAAAATTGGCAACGAACTCACTGAAAGCGTGCAGATCAAAAGAGGTGTCCGTCAGGAGTGTATATTATTCCCACTCCTATTCAATATGTATTCCGAGGAAATATTTAACAAATGTATGGAAAATGCAAATGAGGGCATTAAAATAAACGGCGAGTTAACGAACAATATAAGATACGCCGATGACACGGTGATCCTTGCCAGTACCATAGACGAATTACAACAAGTAATGGAAAGACTTTATTCAGTTAGTGAGGAATACGGCCTGAGCCTCAACTTCAAGAAGACAAAGTGGATGCTGATAAGCAAAAAGCAACAACTTGCTCGACAATTACGGATAAGTAACATATTAATTGACCATGTTGAATCTTATGTGTACCTTGGCACCAACGTAAATGCAAAATGGGAACAGACCATAGAAATTAAGGCGAGAATAGAACGAGCTAGAGCAGCATTTAGCAATATGAAAAAGCTCCTCATAAGCAAGGATTTGTCTCTTCCCCTAAAACTACGTATAGTTAAATGCTACATTTTTCCGATGTTGCTGTATGGTGTGGAGGCCTGGACGCTGACGGAAACGCTAATGAGAAAACTAGAAGCATTCGAAATGTGGGTGTACCGACGCATTCTTCGTATATCCTGGACCGAACATGTCACCAACATAGAGGTACTCCAAAGAATCGGAAAGGAGAAAGAAATCGTGAATATAATTAAACAAAGAAAGCTTGAATATCTAGGCCACATATTGAGACACGATAAGTACCGTCTGCTACAATTGATTGTCCAGGGAAAAATAGACAGTAAGCGAGGGCCAGGCAGGAGAAGACACTCGTGGCTCCAAAATCTGCGGAAGTGGTTCGGGCTCACATCGGTCGAACTATTCAGAAGCGCCGCAAACAAGATCAAAATTGCCATGTTAATAGCCAACGTTCGCAACGGACAGGGCACTTGAAAAAGAAGACATGGAGATCTCGAACAAAAAAGGAATAAACACCAGGGAATCCTTTAAATTGGAGGTGGAGGATGGATCAGTTGTAGAATTCGAGAAGGTGGATGAATATATGTACTTAGGTACTCTTATTGATCAGACATGTAAGGAAGAAACTGAAATCAACCTAAGACTGACCAAGAGCAACAGGTGTGCTGGAGCCATGAGCAAAATAATTAAGGCCAAAGATATATCTCGTAATACAAAAATAAGAGTATATAAAACTATAATTAGGCCCACAATGCTATACGCTGCCGAGACATGGACTATGAACAAAACCATACAGAATACATTGGAAGCATGGAAAAGAAAAATTCTTCGCAGAATATTTGGTGGAAAAGTAGTAGAGGGAGAATGGAGAAGACGAACTAATGCAGAAGTGTATCATTTGTATGCTAACCCTACAATAACAAAAGTGATAAAAAACGTAGACTAGAATGGCTCGGTCATCTAGAAAGAATGCAAGGTGATAGACTAGTCAAGAATATTGCTTGGAGAGTACCTTAGGGTAAAAAAAAGAGAGGAAGACCAAGAAAGAAATGGAGAGATGTAGTGATGGAAGATGTCAGAGAGATGGGAATCAGAGATTGGAAGCTCTTAACTAAGAATAGAAAACGATGGAAATTATCCATCCAGAAATGGGCCTAAAAGGCCTGTTAACGCTGTATATACATACATTATTGTTTACATTTTTCTAAGGAATAGCATTTCACTTTTTCACTACTTTCTTACTAGTAAATTACAATTACCTATTTACAGTCTGTCCCAAACTAGGGATGGAAAAAACCTACCGGTTTTAACCGAAAACCGGTTTTTTTACTTCGCAATAACCGGTTTTTTCGGTTGTTTTTGTGTCCCGGTTATAACCGGTTTTTTATTTTTAAAGTAAAAACCGGTTACTAGATTTTTACGGTTTCTGCTAGCCTTGTTATTCCCCTTGTGTCTATTATCGAAAGATCTTTAAAAAACCTCAAGCCAAACCTTAGTACAGCCCAAAAGTTAAACCAAAAACTAGCCTTCAAGAGAGGGACACTAAGCTTTTACGAAACCCCTGCTTTGCCATGCTACAATCAGACACGAGGTTCAAAAAACTATATCTGAATCCGTCTAAAGCGGAAACAGTCACATCCAATTTAGACTCGGAAGTTAGGACGTACCCTACCGAAATCGAAAAACTTTGTCCTTCCTGTTCCTTTCAAAATGAAGAAGTACCAAAGTGAGTTTTTTTGGCCGGTTATAACCGCCTGGTTAAATCGTAAGCAAAAAAAACGGTATTACCGAAAACCGGTATTTTGTCAAAAACTGCCATCCCTATCCCAAACCCTTCTTTCAGTGCGTCAATAATTTTGACATCATATAGGATTTTAAGAATGTCGAGAATTATTGCGTGACATTTTAGTTAAATCTGACAGTTGCAGGATCGTAATCGGCTAAATGTGAAGAGGTTATTTTTTTTAAATGTGGAGTAAAAACTTTAACAATTTAAATTTTTATTTAATTTACATAGAGGTCCCGTCCTGTGTAAAAATTTTTATTGCGCATTATATTGGAACGGCAGTTTGTCATAATCCCTATTCTATATATTCCAAGGAAAGTGCGCAATTAGCTAAGATTTGTTTATGGATTTATTATTATTTATTACAAACATTATGAAATTGGAATGTTTGTTTATTTAAAATAACGCTTCCTCCTAGAATCTTTTAAAAGTTATCTGCGAGATAAAAAAAAATTACTGGTAATTGCAAGGCACAAATGCAAACATTCCTGTGATAAAATAACATCGATTGCAATCAGTCATATTTGGATAAGTAATTTTCCGATACGTTTCTTTGACAGCCAATAGTTAAATTTTAAACCAATTTACTTGTTGGTGGGCAGTTGTTGACTGAGGTAATATCTCGTGAGACTTTTTGGTGGGCCGTTGTTGAGTTAAGGCCAATATCTCGTGTTACGCTTTGCTCACTTTATTTCTTATCGTATCGTCTTTGTGAATTATTTTCTAAGTGTGTATACACTTTATATTTGAGTTTTCTTTCCTTAGACTATATTAAATTATATATACTTCTACACTACCTTTAATGGTACCCAATCAAATTCAGTGTTGAATACCAGTACAGTATCTTAAATTCAGTGAATTAAGCTGCCTTCGTCAAGATCTACTGTAAGTAATCTTTATCTACAATTATCTGGTCGAGTAATATGGTATGGTATCATATCACCTGCCATTATCTGTACCTATCATCCATATATTCACCTGTAGATTGCCGATTTTTGAATGTAATTTAAAGAACCATTCAATAAATTTCTATAAATAATACCTATGAACATACAAGTCTCAATTTTTTATTAAATAATAGTGCGAGATAGTTAATTGACTTAACCAAGTGCGGTTTGGTTTATGTTTTTATTTCTGTAACCTATTTGTATTTTTGTACAAGGCCCAGTTGTTGAATCAATAGTTAACTCATGGATTAAGTAAACAATGATTAAAGTTAATTGAAAGATTATTTCTTAAAAAGTTGTTCAATGCATGTTAACTTTCGAATTTATTAAACTCAAGTAATGTAGCGGTGGCAATGTTGCCAGTTATTAATTAACGGCTTGGAACAAATTTTATCATAAAAATTATAAAGATAAATGTGTTTTGTGGTATTAACATTGGTGTTCATATTATGTACGTATATAAAAGTTAATGACTTTGACGTTGTGTTTACATTACATTTCATTTTGCACTTTGAATTTGTTGTGTTTATTTGAGATTTGTATAAGTGATTATTTTTGTATTTTAAATTGCAAAAAATGCAAGAAAGTAATAAAAGAAAGAGAACTGCTAACTTTACGGCTGATGAAGAACAAATATTAATATTTTTTGTTAAAAAATATAAACATATTCTTGAAAATAATTATATTTTATTTATTCTATCTCTTATGCGATGAACCAGCATAAAAACCGTTTCCTTTGGTAAACGGAATCTATGCAAAAACTCATTATATGACCATGTATGAAAATGATTTTCTCTTACTCGAAAAACAGGATTTTTTCGCAGAGGAAAAATTATATTAATAACAGCTAAGAAATCTTCATCCTCTGTAATATCTCCATCATCAAAATCAAAGACACCATTATTAGCAATAGCCATAATTATTATTATCGACACGAAATTATAATAGCTTATAATCTATAATTTTGTAATATTTTATAATCTAGAACTGTCAAGAGACAATATTTAATTTAAAACTAGAAAGTAAGGTTACAAATCTCTAGTTAACACCGTTAATCCTTCGTTTTTGGGCGATTAAGGTAATCTCTGGTTAATAGATGGTTAAGTGCTAAACTTGCATTGAACAACGCTATATTAAGTTTAATTGAAGATTATTTTTAATCTGAAGATAATCTCCAATTGAACAATCGGCCCTTAGAGTTAAGTAATTTTTGCTAACTTTTGTATTTCCTATAATTTTTGTTCATTATCTTTCCTATGATATCTCGAGATACGCCAAACTATATTTGTATATGATTGCCTTTTATATCTTGGTAAAGGTATTTTCTTATTACATTATTGCTTAATTTTATACATATATAACACCATTTCATAGTTGTGTTTAATATATTGTTATTGTTTTATGCATGTATTTTATTTGTCGGCTCCTAAAAAGTTCCCTGATAAAATAATAGCTCTGAACAATTACTATCTTTAAATATTACTATGCTTTTGTAGTAGAACTATAGAAAGATCAGGCTGATTAAGTTTCGTAGGTAAGTAAGTGTAATACTTAATATATTTATTATTTGTAGCTCAAGCCAAACCTTAGTACAGCCCAAAAGTTAAGCCAAAAACTAGCCTTCAAGAGAGGGACACTAAGCTTTTACGAAACTCCCTGCTTTGCCATGCTACAATCACGGACACGAGGTTCAAAAAACTATATCTGAATTCGTCTATAGCGGAAACAATCACATCCAATTTAGACTCGGAAGTTAGGACGTACCCTACCGAAATCGGAAAACTTTCTCCTTCCTGTTCCTTTCAAAATGAAGAAGCCAAAGTGAGTTTTTTTGGCCGGTTATAACCGCCAGGTTAAACCGTAAGCAAAAAAAAAAACGGTATAACCGAAAACCGGTATTTTGTCAAAAACTGCCATCCCTATCCCAAACCCTTCTTTCAGTGCGTCACTAATTTTGACATCATATAGGATTTATATAGATATGATAGATAGGAATCTGACAGTTGCAGGATCGTAATCGGCTAAATGTGAAAAGGTTATTTTTTTTTAATGTGGAGTAAAAACTAAAATTAGCTAAGATTTGTTTATAAATTTATTATTATTTATTACAAACATTATGAAATTGGAATGTTTGTTTATTTAAAATAACGCATCCTCCTAGAATCTTTTAAAAGTTGTCTGCGAGATAAAAAAATTTACTGGAAATTGCAAGGCACAAAAGCAAACATTCTTGTGATAAAATAACATCGATTGAAATTAGTCATATTTGGAGAAGTAATTTTCCGATACGTTTCTGTGGCAGCCAATAGTTAAATTGTGTAAAGATTTATCATTAAATAGTGGAAATAAATTAAATAGTGAAGCACTTGATTTTTGAGTTATTCTATCAGATTTGGTGTGCAAATGTAAGAGTGTTATGAAGTTTAGTTAAAAAAACAATATAATTAGTTTAAATAGAGAAGATAGATAGTTTGAATAGTGATTTTTGAGTTGATCTACCAGTTTCGGTATCTAGATGAAATGGTGTTAATGGAGTTAAGTTAAAAAACAAGATACCGAATGTAAGTTTACCTTCTTTTAATCAATAACAAAAATGAATATTATATTTCAAACAATCCATAATCCGATTAAGAATCTGATTCATTAAAATCAATGATTACAGTAGACATGTGGCTGGTATCAATTATCTTACATTTCAAGAAAATGTCATGGGATTAAAAAAACCGTTTTAATACATAATATAAATATCTATAACGGTATTAGTTTAATATATTTTCTCAATATCATTCCTGAATTCACAATCTGATTCGCGAACGACAGAAACTGGTAATAAAGTTGTCCTAGCCTCTTTTTCTAATTAAAAATAATTCAATAATTTTAATACATATTAGTCTTTCTTCATTCTCGGTATATCTCGGAATATTTAAAATATTTTTATGACAATAAATACAAAATTTAATTTTCCCTGTAGGTAAAATGTCTGAGAATACTAACCTGGAATGACAATTATCATTTCATCAGTTGACATTGTCAAAGTACTGTCACTATCGAGACTATCTGTGTCAAATGATATTTATGCGCATCATTGATTGGATATCTAATTAGCGTATTCTAAACTCCAACGATACATCCGTAAGTAGAATTCGCTTTAATATGCAATTACCCATGAACGATACATAATTTTTTAAGTTCTATGTATAATAATCACAGACTTACGTTTTTTCTGTCACTTCTAGCTTAGTGCGTTAGAGAGAATTAGAACAACTATGACGCAATGAAAGAAGGCTTTGGGACGGACTATACTTGGTTTTTAAATTTATTACATTGTTTTTTAAATATTAAAATAAACATTAATAAAAATACCATTATTTAAATACATGTCTCCATTGGCAGTATTTTTGTATATTTGTAATGTATATTTGATGCATATTTTTTAAAATAAATGCATATTTAATGCATATTTTTCACTTCTTTTGCATATTATCTGGTTATTCTTAGATCCCTTACAGTTTTTTGACGATGTATGACTATGGGCATCAGCCATATAAATTAGTCTGAAATGGTATTACAATAAGATACAATTAACTTAATTTAATCGGCAGTATTTTCAGATACAGTACTTACTGAATTTTTAATATTCTGTAATCTTTTGTTCTATTTCGAAATATATCCTAATACTCTTCAATTTCCGAACCTAGCAAACAAAGGAAAAAGTAAACGCTCACTAAAACACTTCGTAATAAATTGAATGTTTCACGATTTCACAATTAACCCTGCCAGAGTTGAAAATGTGAATTAATTCATTAAACAATCCCGGATCTTTCTGTGCCAGAAAGAGGTCAGCTGACTCGGAATACTCGTAATGGCTGAATTGGCATTTCAATCTAAATTGCAAACATTAGACAGCGTAATTCGATGCGGTAATGGTTTAGTAGAATAGATCAGAGGTGCTTCAAAACATGGTTTATTGAGAGATGTAGCCACTTTTCCAGAAACAATACTGCAATAGATATTATTACGATTTTAAACAGACGCGGCCTTAAGCTATGGCTTGATATTGGTCAGGAGACAATAACAAAACCTTCAATCTCATATACTATTTTAAGTTTACTAACTTATCTGATTTACTAACTTGCCACAAAAATAAATGCTTTAAAAGTCAAAATCGGACAAATTTTATCGGACAAGATAAATTTAAAAATTATGTGAGGTGTGGGATAAGAGATGTGAGAGGGTCAAATTTAAAATTGTTTGCAATTTAAAGAGACTCATTTAAAATTATGGAAAGTAATAACGTTGATTCCGAAGAAATCTGTTAACGATTGACTAAGTTTTTATATTAAGGATAATTACTTCTTGATATATGATATCGCTACTTACAAATTGTTTTTGAATTTTACGAAAGGCTGCAAATGCGTAAATCGTGATGTTATCTAATTTATACCTAATTTCAAATATATGTCCTACAATGGTTGTATTAAGTACATTAAGTATTAAGTATTTTAAAGTAATAACTATTTAAATTGGAATAAGCCACAATTAAAAGTTAAGGTTAGTTTATTGACGTTTCAATTTCCACTTCGGAAATCGTTGTTAAAATACAAACATTAGTAAATTAAACAAATTTTGCTTTAAAAAAAACCTTTAATTGTGGCTTGATGGGAGGATGATTTCACTACTCAATGAACCGAATACCAGAGCAGTCTTTTTGCGTCCAAATAATACAAACATTAATATAATTTATAATAATGTTTTATAGTATGGTTACAATAACAGAAATTGCTTTTTCTTTTGACCTTTGTCTGCTTAGATATTACGTAAGAAATAAACAAGAATCTTTCCGCTTATATTTGTAGAGGAAGTGGTCCGAATATGAGCCCCCCATTTGTTTTTTTTGTATAAATTTTTGAAAGTTACGAATAAATATCCAGTAAATTACACACTACAAGCTTAAAGGTTTACCTTATGGTATATTAAAAAGGCATTATCAAAAAAATTAAATTTAGGTGGAATTTGTGTCAACACTTAAATTATGTACAGATCTACTTTTGGATTAGACTGCGTGGAATATGGGCCCCCTAGTAAAATAATTGATAGGTATCTAACAATTTGAAAAAACATATATTTTTCAAATAAAAAAAACTGAAAATGAAAATGAAAATACATTTCAACTTAAAAACCACATATTACACGCAAAAGTCACAAATATATGCATCTTTTTCGGCACCTGAACATTGTTCGTGAGCCCATTGATTGCACATGAAGCATTGAATCCATAACTCTCCTCTCTGGTCATCGGAAAAGCGACCATCACAAAATAGGCATACTGCATCACAGCCGTCAGGAACAGATTTGCCAATTTCGTCGATATCCATATCTTCATCGTCTGGGACAAACTCGTGACTTTCATCCTCAGAGTCGCTGACTTTATTGTCTTTTGCTTGCTGTCTTTTTTTGTTAGTTGTCTTCTTTGCTTTTGATTTTGAAAAGACTTGTCGTTTGGTGCTTGCTTTCTTAGGCGTGTTGGTGCAGGATTTCTCTAACTCATCCTTGTAGGGGGAAGAGGTGATCACTTGCGATTTAGTTGATTTTCTTCCCCGAGTGGTATTTTTCTTTGTGACGGAAGGTACAGGTGAAATGTCAAATGGTGAGACCAATTTAACGGAATTTTCCATTCCTGGAACAGATGGTCTAGAGAAATTGGAATTTGACGGCGAAGATGTTGCCTGTGATTGTAATTTAGCTGTATCTTCCCAAAAAGAACATCCTGGCTGAGGTTCTGGGGTACCATGCTGGGGTTCTGTTGTGACAGGCCGCGCTTGAGGCGAGGCTTGAGACAAAATGTTGCAGTTTTTCTCAGCCTGAATTCGTTCAGATATAAAATCTGCTTCAGAAAAAATGTGACGGTTGAACGGATATATTCCCGTCGCCCTAAAACCACTAGCAGCTATTTCGGCACACTGTGATTTTAAAAAGGCTTTACCTAAAAGTTCTGCCAAGTCAAACTGTGTGAGGGCTCGTTGGTTAACACGAAGCCAATTTCTAATTTCCTCACTGTAATAAGCCTTGAAACTTCCCATGAATGTTTTATCAAGGGGTTGTAATTTATGAGTTGAGTGAGGCGGCAAAGAGATAATGGAAATATGATTTTCACGAGCTAGTCGAATAACTTCTAAGTTTCGTGTGTGGCTATAATGGCCATCTAACACTAGCAGAACTGGACATTGTTTTGTTGGTTTAACAAAATTTATGAAATGCCTCATCCAATCGGAAAACAAATTCTGTTGCACCCACCCACTTGGATGTACTGCGTAGATTGAACCTGGAGGAGCCCCTCGCATCAGCTGTTCGTTGCGATTTTTTCTCGGGAAAATTAACATGGGCGGTACAAATTGACCTCCAGCGCTCATTGCAGCTATAAACGTAACTAGTGAACCCCGTTCGGCTGAGGTAATTGAAGCAATTTGCCGTTTTCCTTTTCTTCCCACCACTGATGCCACCTTACTTTGAACAACTGTAAGCCCAGTCTCATCTACATTGTAAATTTGGTGAGGCGAAAATTTATTTTTTGAGTATTCACTCTGCAAATTGTCAAAAAATTGCTCCACATTTTCCTTATTGAAGCCTAATGCTCTAGCGAAGGAAGTTCCTGTTGGTCTTCGAATAGAAAGTACATTTTTGTGACGTAGTAAAAATGCATCCAACCAGCTTCTCCCCGCCACACCATTTTTAAATGGATGAGCTATTCCATTACGAACAGCTAAGACATATGCCATTTTTCTAATGTCCTTTCTTGTGAGACCATAGTAAGTAGCTTCCATGGACAAAACATATTGGACAAGTTCTTCCTCCAGTTCTTTTCCTAATGTTGTCTTTCTTCCTAGTTGAGTTTTAACTACGTCACTAATATTTAAATTACCTTCCTTTTGTTTTTTTAACAGTCTTTGAAGTGTAGATCGTGGCACGCTGAACTGTTTGCTTGCAGTTTTAAGACCCATTATTTTGTTATTAACACTGTCCATAGCCTTAACCATATCTTCACGTCTCCATGTTTGTCTTAAGTTCTTTGAAAAAAACTTCGGTTTGCTTCGTGGCATAATGAACTGCAAAAAAAAACACTTTATTAAGACTTGGTCCGAATATGAGCTCTGTCCCATAATAGGACCACGGTAGGGGCCCATATTAACAACATTCCACCTGATTATTTAAAAGCATTCAATTTCTTCTCAATTCATTATTAGGTTAGTTTTTATGATGGAATATCAAATACTGATCACTTTTCTAACATACTAACACATCAACTCTCCAGTTTCAAACATAAACGTTGATAAATAGCACAAAAACACTTACCGTAAAATATTTGTTGAACTACACAAATAAACTTATGTCACCTGTTAGTACAGAGATATACACGAGACTGCGTGCATAAACAGAAAAATGTTTGGGGGTCTAGTAGAAGTATTTTAGTACGAAATTCATAGATGTCGCGACGTGCTCTAGTTGAAATATATTGGGGGCCCATAATAAGTGCAGGGCTCATATTCGGACCACTTCCTCTACTGATTTCATTGTTTAAGTCCGGATATTTTGTCATCGAAAATATGTTAGTGTAGCAGTCAAATAGTTCAGCTTGGGGTCTGAACAATAGAACATGCTTTTCGGTTAGAATTTAAAAAACCGGCAAATTTTTGCTAAATTCGATGAGTTTTGGTTAAAAGAACGTGATTGGTTTGTAGCAGTCTTTGCATAGTGAGTTAGTTAATCAGCGGTTTGTTGATGTATTCCGTGTCAAGGGATCTGATAACAGCGTTTCTGAGGGCTCAGCCGGCCTACTTGATTTTGAGTATAAAATAAGCAGCCAAGTTTTGAAGAATACATATTGTTATCATCCAGGATAACCTGAAGCCCAGTTTGATGTTTAACCTCTCCCAAGATTTGTCCAGCTTCCATTTTTTCTAAATAAACATTTCTCTTTAATAAACTAAGATCTGCCTTCATGACAAATTAAAAAGTTTATTATAAATATAAGTTTTATGGATCAGCTCATTGACATATTTTAGTTTTCTTTTAAATAAAATTAACTTTTGATAATTAATTAATAATTCAGAAAAGTTTAGCATTTTATTTCGACATACGACAATCGGTATATCCTTTTCTGTCATTTGGTACATAACCAAAATGTAAAAGTCTGTTTTGTTAGATTTAGTTTTGTTAGAAGATTAAACTCAATGTAAGGTTTGTTAATAAATTTAGATATTTTTATTCGTAATATCTGTTTATGTGAAATAAAAATAAATATGTAATATTTCTCTTTAAATCATAGGTTTAAAATTATTTCTTTTAAAAAGATATTCAACCTTCAAATTTTTTAGGAGAGAAAAGCCTTTCATTATTTTCTAGTACCAAAAGGATTCTTTTAAACGGCATCCTATTTTAAATAGTTAAGGAATCTTCTTTTTGTTTTTGTAGTTAGTCTTCCCAATCCTCCTAAATAAAGGAATCCTTATTCACGACTTAGCTCTCCCACCAAAACACGATTAGCCGTTCGCAAACGTTTCAAATTATTTGCTTATCTCATATTCAAGCCCAGTAATTGTTTAGTCGCCTTTTTGAAACCCCAAATAAGCAAAAAAAATGTTACAAGTATGACCGATAGTGAGCTATGGATGTGAATCCATAAGCTTAAGTGTTGACTCTTTAGTGTATAAATCGCATGGCGAATACTAATCCTTATAAATGAGAACAGGCGGCAGACCAGATACAATTATGAAATATATAATATAAATATATAAGCAAGCGACTTTATCTCAGTATGTCCGGCTACAGCGTATCAATGAGCAGGCCATGTATTTAGAATAGAAGCAAACAGGCTTCCAAAAGAACTGTTTAATGCAGGAATGCAGGGGAAGTGACCTATTGGAAGAGCGAGAAAGCGATAAAGATATTATGATGTAGATGAGTACGCCAGACATCTCCTTGGCAATTGATCGTTCATGATAATGGCTACAGACCGTAACGGATGAAGAGGTTTGATGAGGGAGGCCAGGCCGTATAGCTTTAGGATGGACGGAAATGATAAGCGAGATGCACAAATGAAAATAACACAGGAATAACCGAATATTCAAATTATCTATATCCAAAAACTAAGCTGGTAATTAGTTACAGACGTAAGGATAATTTAATTCAAGTTTACGAACGTTCAGATTCAGAAACCACTCTTGCAGAAAACGGTGCCTTGTAAAATGTAAAATTTCAGTAAAATCTAAAATTATTACTATGTACTTATCTGAAAACAATATAAAAACTAACAAAGGATATTTTATTCATGAATGTGAATTATTATATCCTAATCATTTTACAAAGATTTTGATTAGCTAAGCCAGTAATTAGACTATCGGTAGTTAATAGAGTTCATTCACATAAGAAGTTTATGACATGGCATATCAATCTAGAAATACTTTGACATAGTGAATCTGCATTGTCCATTAGGATCATTGATCGTCATTTATGATTACCTCGTACTTAATCGCAAGGCATAATCTTTTAGAATAAGATGATATTTTTAGCTTCCTTTATAGAACAAATCTTCTTCTTCAAGTGCCATCTCCGCGGCGGAGGTCAAAATCATCTAGCTTTTCGGACTTGTAGACTGCTGCTCTGAAAAGTTTATTTAATGTACATCCGTACCACACTCTCAGGTTGCGCAGCCATGACATTCTACGCCTCCCTATGCTCCTCTTTCCTTGGATCTTTCCCTGCATAATCAGTTGGATTAAGGTGTATTTCTCTCCACGTGTAATATGTCCGAGATATTCTAATTTATTTTCTTGTTTTTATTGTATTTAAAATGTCCATTTCATTATTCATCCTTCCCAGAACCTCTTTATTTGTGACGTGTTCTGTTCACGATATTTTCAGAATTCTTCTGTACACCCACAGCTCGAATGATTTCAATTTTCCACATTCCATAAAATAAAGAAGAAAACATAGGAAAAACTGTAAATTTACAGTTTTCTCCTGAAGAAGTCACAAAATCGTGACGAAATATTGAGAAATAACAAATAAACAAATAGAGTTTTATTTCATACAGACCAATTGCTGAGACTACAAATAATATTTAACACAGTACGGTCGAGAATAATTTGATATATATATATATATATATATATATATATATATATATATATATATATATATATATATATATATATATATATATATATATATAGAACAAATACATAAAACTAAATTACTTTTGTAATACGGTACTTAAGATGATCGCACTCTAGTAAAGATAAAGATCTTGTAACTTTCAACTCTATAACTTTAACTCAACAATCAACGTTGTTTTATGAAACTCATTTGTATTATTGTCCTTAAATAAAAATTTTCCCGAAAGCGATCTGGTTTCCGGTGTAGAAGCTAGTGAAGTTAAAAATTCGAATTAATTCATTAAAGTTAAACAACCTCAGATCTTTCCATTCTGGAAAGAGGTCACCTCATTCGAGACAATGGCGGAATTGGCATTTTAGTCGAAATTGCAAACATTAGACAGCGTAATTCGATGCGGTAACGGTTTGTTAGGCTAGATCTAGAGTGCTTTGAAAAGAATTAAAACACTTAAGGGAGACGCCGTGCCTGTGGGATTAAGCCTAGTGCCAAAGAGAGAGTTATTAGACCGGTTCGTTAAAAATTTAATTTTATGGATCCTATTATTAAAAAATATTTAACCATTTTCCATTTCATCATACAATTAATTTTACGACCAAATAGTGACAAAATAAATATTTGTACATTAGTGCTCGGCAAACTGGTTTTAAACTATATATGCGATTTTGTCTATTAATCCTGGTTCATATCATTAATCGGATGTAAAATCGCAGATTGGTGTGACGATTGGGAGGAATAACAAACATTATTGGTAAAAAATTGTGGAATAAATTTGGTTGATTTTTTGACACGGGGTTTTTAGTAGGATTAAAAATCACAAAACTGCTACAGTTTTTACCAAGAGAATTTTGTAGAAAAATATTGGTGATGTATAATGTATTGGTTCTAACAAACATGTTAGAAAGAAATGCTATAATAAAACGAAAGTGTAGAATAATGAAAGAAAATAATAAGTGGAGGTAGAAATTAAATAATAATAAAACTTATTATTGGTGAAAATGTAGAAATTGTCAAAATCTACAAAAATAACCCAGGTACGTACAGAGGTCGGCATATATCAGGCAACAAACTTATATCAAAAGAAAACATGCAGCATTAAAATGAATTTCTTTACAAAAATTATAAAAGGGATTCAAAAAATTGTTACTGTAAGTGTTTAAATTCATGTCCATGTTGATCAATGCATGTACTGAAACATTTTGCAATTGAGAGGCAGATGCGGCGAAGAACGTCAAGCTGTCCGCGAAGATTTCCAAATTCTTTTCTAATTCCAGTTAAAAAGTCAAGAAGAGTGCGTGGCCCTCTTGTAAAAACGCGCACCTTAAAATGGCCTCATAGGAAGAAAACACAGGGTGTCAGACCGTGCAGGTCACTCAACGATTCATCGTCTGCCTATCAATTCTCCAAAATTTAAGGTACTCCCTACACATGACGTTTTTTTCATTCTGACAACTCGTCGACTAGAATACCACGTGCTATCATAATACCGACACAACCCATGGTACAATGAACACAAGGTATGATACATAATGTTCCAAAATCGGTTCGCTTTCGCGCATGACGTAGTCAAGACCGCTTATTCCCGCCACATTTGAATGTAGTTATATGGTAGACTTTTAATGTTAAGTTTTTTTATATAATTTGGCTAATTTAATTATAGTAATTATAAAGACATGATAAAATTAGGTTATTATAATATTTAATCCTAAATAAAATTTTTAAGTTTATTGATTTTTGGTACAGTTATTTTGTTAACATAGATATATAGATAGATATATATATATATATATATATATATATTATATTATATATATATATATATATATATATATACATATATATATATATATTATATATATATATATATATATTATATATATATATATATATCGATTATAAAACAGTAAATAATAAAGAATAATAATTAATAAAAATAAAGATTTAGACTTACGTCGTTGACTTAGTAGTAAGAAGCTGCATACATACTTATTGGACTCTCTGTATTCGGCTCTTTGTACGCGTTTCTTTTGGTGGGTTGAAAGGGTAGCCGATTTTGATTTAGGCAAATAAAGACTAGGTAATGCCTCAGGTTTGAGTTTTAGACCCTTTTTAGAAACGTAATTTAAAAGTTTCTGTCGTAGATTTCTTTAGTAATCTTCAGTTTTAAATGTTTAGCACAAATTCTTGCAGTATACCAATTAAAATTATCCTGCCTACAAGAAGATATTATCCACAGTTTTCTGGTCAAACTATCTTTAAGAAATGTATGAAACCTAAAGATTTCATCTTCATTTTCAACATTGCAACAAGCAACTGCACAGCGCATTTTAAAAAAGCTACAAAACCAGATATACAATGACAAATAAAAACTTTTAGTTTTACAAAAAAAAATTCTATACAGTATAAATAAACAATAACTCAACACCACACGTACACACAAGTCTCAGACACAGGTGCGCCTTACTGGTAATTTTTTACGCGCTCGTCTGAGATACTTGCGCCGTTTACATCTTACCCATCACTTTTTTTATCCCTTGCGAAGTGGATATTTGTATAAAGAGACATAAATATGTAAGCATACATCTAAATTATTTTTCTTTTATAAAATGGATGACTCAGTCAGTATTAAGTTACTTTAAAATATATTTACTTATTATCTCATAACTTAAAATTTGCATCGTCATTATATATTTTGTTTTTATACAAGCCCTCTGTCTTGTCGGTGTAAAGTCGTCTAAAGTCGATATTTATTGTGTTTTGCGTTTGAACAACTTTGTGTCTTATTTTCATATTATATTGATTGGTAAGAAAATTTTGCATATAATAATCGGTAGGTTATAGTAATGTGGTTATTTTTTATTTTACTAAATTTAATTATAACTCATCTAAAATACCATATTGAATTATAAATCAGATTTTTCTGAGTGACAGTGAATTAGAATACGCAAATATACTATTACTTATATATTCACAATATTTCTTCAGACCAAAATTTTTAAATTTCAACGGATTTGCATACAGAGTGCTTATATTATTAGTATATGTATGAAAACAAAAATAAATATTTCGCCTGAATCCCCAGGAAAAGTAAAGGTCTAACGCTACTGAAAATATATTTTTTATTCAATTATAACTAAAACAAAATATTTACAAAAAAAAAATCGATTATTTTTGACCATAATTTCAAAATTCATGTGTACGTTAAGCTGTAATAATGGGTTCGAGCCATTTCGAGCGGTCTTGACTACGTCACACTCCTGGGCCAGCTGTCAAATGTCATGCGCAATATCATACCTTGTATTCATTGAACCATGGACACAATCTTAGACAAGAAAAGAGGGGGGACCGTAAACGTATGGAATTGGCTTCACTTGTCGAAGGTTTATTAAATGATCTTTATCTATCCCCTCTCTTCCCTTGTCCAAGGACACAACTGTCTGGAGTACGTAAATGCGTCGTTTCAATATTTTTCGACAGCGTCGCCAGAATTATGAGCGTTGTCGGACTTATGTCGATTTTTCGATAGGGTTGCCTGACTTGTGCCGACCCCCGTATTACAAAATTATAGAATTATATAGAGATGAACAGAAAACTACTACCAATCACGATATCAAAGGCAAAACCACCACTAGGTAAGAAGAAAAATGCTGAATATTAGTTAAAATTGTTGGATCTGAAGATATATCAGATATAGCAGAGGGAGAAATAAGAAACACGATGAGCACTAAAAGAAATAGCGGAGCCCCAGAACAAAACTAATTATAATATTAGAAATCAAGTGTGAAAGAGAATTTGTAATATAAATTATAAAAATTATTTTAAATAAATGCATTGATAGATGACCTGAAGTGTCCACATATTGTCTAAATGATCTCATACTATTAATATTTAATAAAGAAAGTAAATATTAATAAGATAATTATAAACGAATCAACTTGTTATGAGTGTTTAATTTGTGGTTATTGCAAACTCTTAACTGAGCTACTATTTGGGTTATATGGATTGGCAAATTTGACACAAGATAGCTTTTGGTACAGGGGAGAACGGTAAAATTGTTGTTAAAAGTTAAAAAGAAGGCTATCTGTATTAAAGTGAATTACAAAGAGTTTTTAATGGCAAAAGCTATTGTAATATTTTGAGACGTCATTTTTTCAGCACTTTAAGTTTTAAGAAAACTACTATAAAATTGAGTAGAACAGTTTTTTTATTGTATTTACGATTTTTACTGTGACTACAAAACTACGTACGCAAAACGTACAAGATAGCTTGTTGGTTTAGTCATTTATACATGCCAAATAATTAAAATTAAACAGACACGAGAATCAAAGGTTCTAACATTTTTTCTACGAATAAAGGATATATGGGAAAATAAACTTGGTAAATCATAAAATTAATACAGGATATGCACATCCAATCAGACAACAATCGAGAAGATTTTAGTTTGTTTTCGACGTACTTGATGTAAATGACAAAATTAGACAAAACACAGAAAAAGAATATCATAATCATAATAATATAGAATATAAACTTTTAGTTTAATAAAGATATTATTAAAAATAAACTGACCACTAAAATATAAATGGTATCGTAGATCAAACAAACTGAACAGTTATGCAAATTAAAGAATATAAAAAAAAAAACGATTAAATTAAAACATTACAGATAGTTCAAAGCCTTCATAATATCAATTAGAATCAAATTACGAATTCCTTACGTGTTTAAGATTGCATACCTTTGCAAGACGGACTCTACAAAAAATGATTGCAATACAGATTGGGGCATCACAAGATTTCACGAAACTGTCGTTACCTTGACCAGTTTGGAATCATGACGACCGTACTATATAAGAAAAAGCCCTCGCAGAGGGATGTAATAAAGGCTTAATGTGTTGTAGCAGCATTGGCGCATTGCGACCCGCTTAACTGAAAGGTTTCTCTTTCCTGGCCAGAGCTACGATTCACTGGCCATGCTGAATTTATTGTTTCGGCGCTCCAAACGACAATTGAAAAAAGTCCGCTTTCAAAGGCAAAAAGGGAATAAAACGTTTGGTGGGAATGTCGATTTCATGAGGCATTGAATTTTCGATGTTTTCACTAAAATAAACTGAAACGCCATCTTCGATGTCAGTTACACATAGTGTATGTATTTGTGGTTTTGTATCCAAATCCAATCTGTAAAATAATTACATCACGATTACTCTTTGCGTGATAATACTACATATTTAAAATAATCCCTAAATTCGCAATTAAATCGTTTCTGATAAATATCAGTAAGGCTAATTTATCAATGCGGTATATTAACATTAAAATAATAATTCAATCCGGTTAAATATAACAAAAGGTTGAATATAGATCAATATTCTAAATAGGTTACAGAATAAATAAAAACATATATAAAATATTATTATTTCGATCTAAATATTCTTTTGAATTATTTTATTGTTACATTTTACTGCTTTAATTAATATATAATGGCTATTATATTATTTATATTATATATATATATATATATATATATATATATATATATATATAACTGTCGTATATACAGTGTATATATAGTGTGGCCCTTTTAGATTGGGAAGACATCGATAAAAATTAAGGTGTCATACGGCTTTTAATCCCAAACATATATCAAACAAATAGGCTTTATCTTAAACCGATTTTAACCAACTTTTTCTTTTAATATTATGTAATAAAAGGTTTAGTTTGGGCCCTATTTAAAATGCTATTCATATTTTCAAAGCTTACTACGAAACTTTTTCATAGTAGAAAATGGAGAGCTTTTGTTAGCGTCGTTTAAATTAAGCAATTCTGACACAAATTTTATTAAAATTTATTTATTATTATCGAAGTTTGATTGCAGTTTAAATTCTTTGGTATATATTGAAATCACCCGGTATGTGCTAACACCGAAATGTTAATTCAATATTATTTGCGTCGCCGAAGTCGATAGTAAACACATTTTTAGAGTTTGTTTAGATATCACAGATTTGTATTTCCTCGGCATTCTTTTGATCGAAGCCGCTTTAAGATATTTTTCGTCATCAAATGGACAAAATATTCCCGTATATTCCCGTTTGTATATTTTGTTTATACCAAGTTGGGCGAATAAATGTTGAAGATAATTGCATCATTCTAGCTGAGGCCGTTGTTAGGGGAAGTTGGCTTTAGTGTTGATCCAAATTTTACGTCAAATTTGTAATATTTTCTGGTTTTTTGTCCCTTTTCATGAAAAATGTGCAGCAGTGTTAAGTTAAATGTGTAGTTACTGTGAGGTTTGAAAGATTAGCGATTGAAAGCAGACGTGTTTAGTCTAGTCGGAGAAAACCGGCAAATTTGTTAGAAACAGTGATTTATACTCAAAGTAATGTATCGCTTCAGATAAGATTAATTACTGGATAGTGTTGTATGCATTTTTTCCCTAAATCGTTTTGTTTATTTATTTTAACAAATTTTCTAATCTCTCTTTTGTGTTTTTTAGGAAGGAAGAACCTATGCCTACTTCCAGCAGAAAGTTTCTTCAAAGCGGCGTCCTTATTCTAAATTCTTCTTGTCCTTCTTGTGTTTTGTTTGTTCCAGGAGATTCATGTAAGTAGTATTTTATTTCATTTTTGTAGTTAAAGTTTACTTTCCTTAAATCTTGCATTTGACATATCGTACAGTACCTTAAGTCGTTTAGGCAATGTAGGCTTAGGATCCTTTTGATAATTGACCCTCTGACCCCCGGCCTTTATTATTTACTTATAGAGCCACCCTTTTTGCAACGACCCCTCATACTTAGCGTTCCAACTAGCTATTCTACCTCCAACTAGAAAACGATCAAACAATTTTTATACTAATTCTCGACAACTAATATCGATTTACCATATAACAAAACGGTGGCACGTCTTCCTCCTCTAAACCCATGGGTTGCAAGTTTAATAATTTCTCCATAACGAAATTGTTTCTTTAATTGATTAACTAATTTGAAAAAAAAATTGTAAGTTAATTTAGATTAAAAATGGCGACTTACAATCCGAGTTCATCGGCCAGTAATGAAGATGCAATGCTTACCGATAGTGATGTCAGAATTTGACTTTGACCATCTGGCCCAAGTACCTCATACTATACTGTGATAGAAAGACAATTTTAGTTTAAGTCATTACTTAGTTGTTGTGGTGTAACCCCTTGCACAAAGTTCGTGCGGGTTTGGTAAACTTTTTGTTTTATAACTCCCTAGATTAAGAAGTTTAAAATTGTGATATCTAATATCTGGGTAGCAAATTGGTCAACGGACTATCATGGCCTTTCAACGGTTTGGAAAATCTGCATTTAGCCATTGCTTCTCAGTTATCGAGTAATAAACGAACACATTTAACTAGATACACAAATTTAATTGCTAATTAAGTGGGACCTCATGAATAGTATCTCACAAGTCGTTATTTAAAAATTCTTTCTAGTAAACTAGATTCTAGTACTTTGAGTACTTGTTTTCCTTAAAGAGATAGGACCATTCATTGGCTCTTTCAGTATAGTATACCACATCAAATACTGATTCTTTGAGAATATGGGCTTTTACACTTTACTACGTGGATTATCTGCTGTCCAAATGGGAAAACTTTATTATAGTGCTACTCTATTTGTAACAACTTCGTTGGCATACAATAGACTTGTTTAAATATTTCACATAAATCACAATAATATTGATCTTGTTTAAATATTTCAGTTGATTTTATCATTCTCTATTTTTCTTTGTAATGGTTTGTTTTTTAAATAAGTTTTAATACTTCAACCTATTTATTAAATGTTCCTAACGTTATAAACGTCTCATTTTTGTTACTTCTCTTTATTCCAATTTCTTATAATTTTCTTCGTTTGATCAGTTTTTGTTTTTTTTTTCAAACTTTTTTTTCCAAAAATAGTTGGCGTTCAAGTTTTTTTCAACTGTATAAGTTATTTAATTTCTATTCTTCAGTGAAAATTTTAATTTATTTTAATTCTATTCTCACTTATTCTTTATAGGGATACTCCCATATTCAAACCGCGTGTATGAAGTTCCTGCTGCTTTCAATTGGATATCAAATTATGTCGGCAATTCCGATTTCTGTCATGTCAACTTTTACACTAAAATAATAGAAGTGAGTTCTGAAGTTCTTTTGTATTTTTTGTTTATTTAAACGACAGTTTTAGTTCATAAACTCATTTCCTATTTTTAAAACTTCTCCTGGGGTGAGTACTCACTAATAATTACATTTTTTAGTTTTGAATTTAATGCAATTTCATTAAAAATATTTAGTAATTTCTTACAACCTATTGAATTGTTTTTATAGTCCCACCTAACCTCTTTGCCATGTGTTCGTTTAAATTTTAATAGGTATTGTTCTGAAGCTATTTTCTTGTGGCATTGTAAATTAATTACTATTAAACTGGGAATAAGCCACAATTAAAGATAAAAATACGTTTACTGACGTTTCAATTTCCACTTGGGAAATCGTTCTCAAAATACAAACAGTGTTTGTATTTTGAGAACGATTTCCGAAGTGGAAATTGAAACGTCAATAAACGTATTTTTATCTTTAATTGTGGCTTATTCCCAGTTTAATAGTAATTTATTTTAATAGGTATATGTATGTAAAATATTTTATTTAATTCATTTAAATAATTTGCTTTAATATTAATACCTTTGTATATTGTCGCTAAGATGTCAAAACCCCGTATCTCACTTTTCGTCGGTTTGACGTTTTTTGGGTGGTCTATATTGGGAAATCGAGCTTCATCGATTGAGATGCAGACCTCTTATCAACCTCTTATCAGAAAGCATGTGAAATTGCACCTCTCTCACTCGAATTCAGAAACCTTGTATCTCACATGTTGTACACAAAACTACGTAAGTCAACACGTGTCTGAAAAATTGTTAAATACTGAACAGTTTTGTGCAGTTACATATATAGGTTTAGAAGAATTATAACTGTTTATTAGAAGGTACGGTAAGTGAAAACATCTTATTACTTTGTTTTAATAATACGTAAACTCATTGTTTTACGTAAAACAGAAACATAACTATTATTATAAAAAAAATTGAAGTTATGATGACTTAATTATTATAGTTCCGTTGATCAACTGAAACAAATTATATAAATCAATTAAGGAAAAGCATAAACTTCTCAATTGTTACAAGAATTTCAAAAATAATGTATTTCAGTAAATTTTTGAGTGAAAAAATGTAGGTAATACGAGGTTTTATTACCTACCAAAATATGGACAATCTAATCAAGTATTCACACGAGGTTTTACAATGATTTACGAGGTCTCTTTGAAAAAAAATAAGTGCTTTTGGTTTTATTTTTAGGCAAACCGGGCTTCAAGAATGGTCAAATCAGCAATAGAAAGTCTAAAGGCGAATCCCGATATTGTACAGAATGAAAGTACTACCAAAAACTTAAGAGCCGTCATGGAGAGGATTGGAAAAAAGCAAATGCAGGCTTTTAACAAGTTTATGAGACTTTTCAAGAAGAATCCTCTAGTTTCTAGCACATTGCTTCTTTATCAGGGTGTTCACAAAACATTCAAATATATTCTTGTATTATTTTGAACCCGAAGAGTACTGCTATACAAACAGGACCTCATTTTAAAAATGACACCCAAAGCAGATGCCGGCTAGTATTAATATTGAAGATAATCGACACTATAACACCGACATTAAATTTGAAGAACCTTTCGAAGGATCAGAGTCAAGTTATTATCCAAATACTTTATCGGATTCTGAAGATGAAGCTGTAATTGTCGCCAGACGCAAAAAATTTAAAGCGACGCCTAAAGTAGTAAACGTAAAAAAGGCAAAGCAGATTCTTCTACTTGGGACAGAAATGAACAAAAATGTTTAAGATGCGTGGTAAAGAATTTAAAGCCAAAAAGAAGGAGAAAGATGGATCTACAGTTACCATAAAGAGAAACTCCCGGGAAATGAAACTAAGATGTTATTCAGCAAAGTGTTTAGCTGCAAAAGAAAAAAGGAAATGTTCAGTAATTACTAATGAGCAACGAAGGAAGATTTTTGGTGGGTTTTGGTCTGAGATGGATTGGCATCAAAGATATTTGTATGTACGCATTTTAATAAACATCCAACAACGCAAAGAAGAACACAAAATAAATCACGGCATCATTTAAGTTTATTTTATCATTTAAAAATAGATATTAGGGGGTTAAAGTGCAGGGCAAAACGTTAACGTTAACGTATAATTTGACAGCTACTTATACGCAGTAGAGGAATACACACGTTTGCGTTAATGGGTCCCCGTAACCTTGCGTGCGTTTACGAATTCTCTTAACGTTATCCAAATTGTTCCGAGTATAACCAAATGTCTGTCAAATCTCCGAAAATTAAAATCTTTTTGTTGTTTTGTGATTTTAATCATAGATTTATCTTTTGTTTGTGTTATTGTAACCTAAAAATAGTGAAAAAAATCTAAAAAAATGAAGGAAACCAATTTTCCAATAAATTATTACCAAATACATGTAAAAGTACATCATCGTCATGTCATTATCCTCGAAATCAGATTCCCCAAACATTTCAATATTAAGGATATCTTCCATTTTGTAGTAAAAGCAATCAGAATATTTCATCTTTTCAATCTACCTAAACCAGGAAAAAAACATAAAGGAACACTGCCTAATCATTTAAATTTCTAAACAATCCTTCCAAAAAAAAACATTAAAAAAAAACGATAAAATTGTGTTAGCGCATTTGATTTTGACGTTTCCATTTCCGATGTGGAAATCAAAACGTTAAAACAAACGTATTTTTAACTAAAATTGTGATTTATTCCCATCAATGATAGTAAGTAATAAAAAAATGGCACAAAAAATAAGTTCCAAACAATAGTATTATGATACGTTTTAATTTTGTAGTTAAAATTTAAGATATAAAAATTAATACTGACATCCTAATGGCACAATAACAATCATGTTATTCTGATACAATAGGTTTAAACTACATTGCTGTAAAGACATTTAAAATCTAAACTGATGATCGGCTTTCAGAAGCAGTTCTCTTAAATTGCTCAACCATACTAAGAGCTGTGTATCAACATGATTGATAATGAAAGGGTAGAATGCCGTAAACAAGGAGTATCATTAATTTAAATTTTCTGGCAGAGTGAGAGAAACAAATAAACAAGATTAAATATAAAATTAATATGAACATCGTTACGGATATTGTCGGGGTGAAATAAACAGAGGCGGATGTGTTCTGCGTAGCGGTTACGTTCCTTCGGGAAACAAAAGGATATATTTGAGAAATATATAAAAAATTATGTACCTAACTATTTCATATACATATATTTCACTAATAATGTGGAGGTCAATTTTAAATTTAAAAACAACTTACTTTAGACAAAAAAGAGGTTAGTCGTCGTAAATGGGTATATTTATTAAAAAACCCTTAAAAGGGCTACATAAAAAAAAAACAAACGTTTTCGGACTAAACAGTCCATCATCAGGTTTAAAATTTTAAAATTGCAAGGTTATAATGCCTGAGCCACCAAAATACCTGGGTAAAAACCCTTTAAATTACATATAGTTGTAAAAGATTATACAGCATACAAGATATTATCAAATATTTTGCACGAGAGATTAAAGCCTTATACTGAAATGTTTCTAGGGGAATATCAGGCAGGATTCAGGCCTGGACGTTCAACCATTAACCAGATCTTTACACTACGACAGATCCTCGAAAAAGCGCAAGAGTTTAACATAGATATGTATCATATTTTTGTCGATTTTAAAGCGGCATATGACAGTGTCTTAAGACCAAGTCTTTACAACGCTATGAATCAGTTAGGAATTCCAAAAAAACTCATATGTTTGATAAAAGTGACAATGGCGAAGATGCTATCAGCAGTAAAAATTCAAAACGACTCGTCAACCCCATTTCAAGTACATAGGGGGTTAAGGCAGGGAGAGTCGCTGGCGTGTCAGCTTTTTAATGTCGCCTTAGAAAAAGTTGTACGAGACACTAATTTAGATAGCAGAAGAACAATATTTAATAGATCAGTCCAAATTCTAGCATATGCAGACGACGTGGACATTATAACAAGAACTAGGGCGAGAACTGCGGAAATCCTAACCGAGCTAGTAGCAGCAGCAGAACGAATGGGGTTACATATAAATCAAAATAAAACCAAATTCATGGCGACTAACACAAACACAAGAGCTGGAAATGTTGACACAAATTTAATCATCAATAACCAAAACTTCGAAGCAGTCAATGAGTTCATATATCTAGGGACGTCGGTTAACCCCAATAACAATACATCTGAGGAAATAAAAAGGCGAATAATAATTGCAAACAGGTGTTATTATGGTCTATCAAAGTACTTAGCTAACAAACGTCTGTCTCAAAAAACTCGTATAAGGCTGTATAGAACACTGATAGTCCCCGTTCTCACATACGGATCAGAGGCATCGAAAACAAATGAATCCGCTCTATCCATTTTTGAAAGAAAGGTGCTACGCAAAATATTTGGAGCGGTCTGTGAGAACGGAATATGCAGGCGTAGATATAACTGCTGAATATCTACAAGCGTACGTTTGGTGGTAAAGATATTACCACTATAATTAAGCGAAAACGCCTGCAGTGGGCAGGACATGTAGCCCGGGCCCCTGAATCGGACATGATAAAAAAGATTCTAACAGCGCAACCTGTGGGAATGAGACGACGGGGTAGACCAAAGCTGAGGTGGATGGATGGGGTAACACAAGATGCGGAGAAGATCGGAGTCGGCAACTGGAAAATTCAAGCAATGGACAGAACAGAATGGCGTAGAAATCTTGAGAAGGTCGAGGCCCTCTAAGGGCTGTAGCACCAAGATGATGTAAAAGACTATACATCATGTTGTAAAATACTGTGATGTTCGGTATTAAATTAAATTTGACTTCAGGTAACATACATGGCTGAAGTGAGTTCCAGAGCCGGAGAGTAAACCTCTTCAAACGGAGAACAGTTGATAACTCCGTTTGAAAAGGTTTACTCTCCGGCTCTGGAACTCACTTCAGCCATGTATGTTACCTGAAGTCAAATTTAATTTAATACTGAACATCACAGTTTTTTTACAATATGATGTATAATCTTTTACAACTATATGTAATTTAAAGGGTTTTTTACCCAGATATTTTGGTGGCTCAAGCATTATAACCTTGAAATTTTAAAATTTTAAACCTGATGATGGACTGTTTAGTCCGAAAACGTTTGTTTTTTTGATGTAGCCCTTTTAAGAGTTTTTAAATAAATATACCCATTTATGAAGATTAACCTCTTTTTTTGTGATACGTGGTATACAGCCAGCTACAGGAATTGTTTTCCTTGTGGATTTTACTTTAGACAGTTTTGTGCACGAAATCAATCGTTCTAGTTTTTCGGCATGCAAAATATTTTACAGATTTCAATAAAATTATTTTTATGTTTTTCTGCTGCTTCTTTTCGTGTGCTTAGCATAGTCAAAGCACAAAATCGTTCTAAAGTCAGGTGTTTCTAAACCCTTTTGATCCTGTTTTGACTTATAGATCTCACGATATATTTCCATAGGATCGACTTCTTTTAAAAGTATTTAAAATGCTGTGAAATAAGAATTTTTTTTACTGCCTGTCTTTTGTCAAGTAAACAGTAACGATGAATGTTATGTTGGATAACCTATGTAGGTTTTCTTTAGTGCACCACGCGTTTTCGTGTAGTAAAGTACTTAATTCACTGAATTTTTATACTGAGTATCTAGTTTCATTTTTGTTTTTGTTAGTGATAATTATTATTAACAGAAAATTAAAATTAAAAATTAAAATTAAAAAAAATTAAAATTAAAAAAATTAAAATATGTCTACTTTTTTTAAGCCCTTCTCTTCATTCGGATTTCCGAATATAGCCCTCCCCTAATTCTCGCCATTCATCTTTGTTGTTTGTAAGACGTTTTCACATTGGTCCTGCTCTTATTTTATTATGCTCGCTCCAGCGCATTTTCGGTCTTCCTCGTGGTCTTTTGGCTTCATATGGTCGCCAATTCCCGATTTCTTTATTCCATTGGCTATCCTTAAGACGTTCGTTAGGTCCAGCCCATTTCCACTTCAGTTTATCTGCCTGTTCGACAGCAACATCTTTTACTTTAGTTCTATTACGAATGTCTTCATTGGTTTTATGATCTTTGAGTGAGATACCTATGTAGCTACATTGGCCAGACCAGACGTTCACTTCTAGGGCGTATAACTTCACATAAAAGCCACATTAGACTTTCCAAACCCTCTTGTGCCCTTGCACAACACGCCATTTCCACCAAACGTCACATTCACTTCTCAAATACTAAAATACTGGCGAAACAAAATAACCATCAAAAACGCTACTTTATTGAAATGTGTGAGTCCCTAAAAAACCCATCTGCAATAAACAAAAGAACCGATATCGACAATTTGAGCCAGGTTTATCACTCTCTCATCATACGAAATAAATAATACCAATTTTCATCATTTAGAATGGCCTTATTTTCCATTCAAAATAATAACGTAATCATCCCAGATCTCGAAGTTTCATTAAAACATAAATTACAAAAAAAATCATATCAAATTTTTCCGTCATACAAATCCACCCGTCCAACTAAATTTTTAATGACCCCCGTAGAAGTTCATAATTGTCTCAAACCTTGGAATTTGTTGAACATATGGCCCTTAAAAATTTTCGGTATCGCGTCACGTCGTTTTGCATAGATTGCAATAAATCAGTGTTTTGTTTGTCTTCATTGGAGAACCATCTCTAAATGAAGCCAAATGTACGTTTAAAATTTTTGTAAATCTTCGTTTCTGCGAATATTATTTTTTGCAAAGTTTTTGTGTTCTTTGTTTCTGTTTAATTTTTTTTTAAGTTTAATTAATGAGTAAACTTAAGTACATATACAATAACATCTTTAATACTACATATTGAGTTGTAAGTAATAAATTATTAGATCTGTATTTCTTATACTCCATGTCATCTTTGTATTTTAGAGAACTGATGAAGCTTTAGAAGTATAAAGCGAAACGTCTTCTATAAACTTATGAAGTAGTTGACTTCTGTTTTTTATTTTGCCAACCTAAATGACCGAATAAACCTCTGAATTCACTAGTTGAATACTTTATTAATATAAATTGGCGGTCGTAGTTATATATATATATATATATATATATATATATATATATATATATATATATATATATATATATATATATTGTTGAAGATCAAGGTAAGTCTTTTTACTTATCTTTTACTTATCAAGGTAAGTCTTTATCCATAATTTTAAAAAATTTTGAGTTGAACTCGTCTGGTCCTGCGGCTTTTCCCTCCTTAATATTGTTTATAGCAGCTTCTACTTCCGCTTCGAGAATAGGTGGTCCGGTATCGTCCTTTTTATTTTGTATGATGGTGACTTCAAATGTTGTTGTCACATAGTTCATCATTGTTGTTTTTGTTTCATCAATATCAACTATTGGATTTCCATGAGCGTCTGTTAAATGTCCCGGCCTTTTTAATTTAGAGATGCCTTCTGCTTCTTTGATCTTTTTGTGTAGGTTAAATGAATCGTGTTTACGTTCCAATATCTCGATTTCTTCACACTGTTCTTCCAGATTTCTATTTTTAGCTTCTCTGACAGCTTTCTTTATCTCTTTGTCTAGAAATTGATATGCAACGTAGTCTTTCCGCTTGTATTCTCTTCTTCCGTCCATCATCTGTAATATACCGTCGGTCATCCATGGTCTTTTCTTTTCTGTCTTTTTCGGTCGCAGGTATTGGTCTAGTATTTCCTTTCCAATGTTTTCTGAGTGGTTTATTTCTGTGTCAACATCATTAACTACTTCTGACTTAGATATGTTCTTCTTCAGATATTTCCGTACTTCTTGCTTTATGTCATCATCTCTTGGTTGTTTGAGGTCGTATCTAATAGGATTATGTTTGTTGATTTTTTGAAATTTTAGATGAAACTTAGCGACAAGTAAGTTACGGTCTGATTTAATATCTGCACCAGGGTAGGTTTTCACTGATGTTATTGAGTTTTTGAATCTTGTATTTATTATCATCTGGTTTCTTATGAGATTTTCTGGCGGGTCACTGGGTGAGCACCATGTATACAACCTTCTGTGTGGTAATTTGAAGAGTGTATTGGTGATTACCAACTCTTCTTCCGTAGCAAATGTGAGTGGGCGTTCTCTCTCATTTTGCTCACTCAGACCCCATGGATCTACTACTTCACCATAACTACCCTTACCGATTTTGGCATTAAAGTCACCCATAACTAGCGTTACTTCATTGGTTTTTAACTTACTTAGGATTTTCCTTAAATCGTAATAGAAAGCCTCTATTACTTCGTCTGATTTGTCTGCTGTGGGTGCGTATATTTGGATTATGTTGGTTTTTGGCTGGGAATAAATTCAATTGCATGAGCATGATTCTCTCGAATATTGGAACAAATATATAACGTATTTGTTTATTTGTTTATTTAAAATTATTTCAAAGCCATGTTTATGTTGACCTTCTGTATTTCCAGAGTAATATACTTGGTGCTTGTTTATTTGACATTTTCCGCCATCAGGCCATCGCATTTCACTGATGCCCGTTATATTGATATTCAGTCTTTCCATTTCATGGATGGCATTAGAAATTTTGCCAGCTTCTTACATGGTCTTAATGTTCCAGGTGCAGTTTTTAATAGACTGCTTAATTTTTCTAGGTGCATCCTTTCCTTTTACTTGGGGGTTTCGCTTGCTAACGATCTAGGAGGTTCTGTGTTGTTATTCCTTCCCTGCCGGATCTTGCACTGCGACATACATGATCAGTAGTCTTCACGCTCAAAGCTGTAGCCATGATAGATGTACAGGAGATATCCATATGGATCTTTAATGTAGTGGCTTCTCCTTGCTTTCTACATCCTTACGCCGTTGACCTAGTTCTCGGTTCATCCGCCTTTAGGGCCAGTTTCCCAACCCTAGGACAAAAGAGTGTCCTAGCACTTACCAACTCATCCGCCCGAAGCCGTTGGTAGGTAAGTGGGGGATTGCTTATACCGGCAATCACTCGGACGTCAGAGCCTCGTTTGTTATCTAGCAGGATGCACCGGATGACCAGAATCAAGATCATCACGCGTGCAGGTGAGGTTGACATTTGGATAGGAAAGGCTATATGTTGCGCATCACTATCCCTTGCATTCTCAATATACTGAAGAAATAAAATATGAACTGACAACTGTTTTGGTAGAGGTTGGTGCTAATTTAGGCTACAGTCAATTCCATACGATTATGTGTCCCCTGTCTTTCCTTCTCTAAAGCTTTTTCTTATATTGGCTAAACGGGCTGTTAAGTACGGACCTGCTCGCACTCATCGAAGTTTAAACACTATAATACCAATTATGCGACTGCGTCCCGATCCATCCCGATCGAACCAAACGCGCTCCATCGACAGAGGGATGCTGAAGATAAACGAAGAAAGACGCCGTTCCCGCTTCGATGAATACGCATTTAAATTACGTTTAAGTTATTATTATAGTTTGTTGTTTACAGTGTTTGTTGAATAAAATTACGTAAAATTCTCAAAATTCTTCACTACAAGCTCTTCCAGGAGTCTCTTCGGTTACTTCTGCCCCGGGCCTCCTGAATTGTAGTTACGCCACTGTTTAAGTTTATATTAACACCCTTACACACAAATAAAAAAAATAAAATTGCGTCCTCTCAAAAATGTAGTCTTAATATAACTTTTCAATCGATTAGGTGTATTAGAGCATATCCATCCAATACACATATTGACAGGTGCTTGATCAAGTACACTTTTACACAATCTTTCTTAGACTTATTTATATAATTATATCATAAAATTATTTAAAATATGAATTTAGCTTATAAAAAATAAATGAATTTCTGTTAGTATCTTCAACAGATGGTGAATGATTACATGACAGTTTAAGACGTTTGTAATAAAACAATAAATAGAAAATTTCAAAGTAAATCAAAAAGTGAAGAAAAAGTAAATTAGAAACAACGGAACAAATATCAAATAATTACAACATATTTTAATTTTGTTTATTTGTTTGTTTGTTTATTACGTTTCTTTAAGTCAGTTTCTTTTGGTTCTTAAAAATAAAGAACCAAAAAAATATCCTTTTATTTTTTTAAGAAAAATAAGCTGTTGCCCAGCCCTGCAGACAAATACTAAATATAGCTGTGTTTTGGGGTAACTTCGCCAGATTAGTTGTTAATGTTCGCAGTAATATCGTTTGCCTCTCTTTAATTAGTGCAAAGGGTGATCGTCGGGTTTATGAGAGAATGAGAAGTATAAGACTATCTAATTTTCAGAAATTATTCAGGGCAGTCTTGAAACGACTTTGCACTAAGTAAACACTTTATAGATATGAAGCTTCCTTCATTGCTAATAACGGTCGTTTGCGAATGCACAATGTCTTAGACGCTATTCAGTATTTTGAATAATTAACGATATATTTGCATTTGACACGTGAAAACTATTTATTTTATATTCAGAGAGGCTACAATAAATAGAAGAAATGAATGATGACTGTTTTAATAAGTTGGGTAACTGAATAATATAATACAGGAATTGTTTCTTAATTTCTGTATGTATACTATACATAATTTAGTTTTCAAAAAAAAATCTTCTTCTTTGGGTGCCGTGTCCGTATTCAGACGTTGGCCGTCATCATGTTTACAATTTCCTGAAACCTTTCTTTGTCGGCTGCTGCGCGAAATAATTATTCTACTGTGAAACCACACCATTGTCTAATATTACGCAGCCATGAAAGTTTCTTTCGACCAATCCATCTCTTTCCTTCCACTTTTCCTTGTATTATAAGGCGAAGTAAATGGTATTTGGGTCCTCTAATTATATGGCCGAAGTATTCTGTTTTTCTTCTCTTTATGATGTTTATGAACAGACGTTCTGAGTTGATCATTTGAAGAATATCTTCATTGGAAGTGTGCGAAACCCACGATATCTTTAGGATTCGTCTATAGCACCACATTTCGAATGCTTCTAACTTGTTTAGCATTGATGATTTTAACGTCCATGTCTCACAACCATACAATAGGATCGCCCACACATAACATTTCAGGACCTTCATACGAATATTCATTGACAGGTTTCTGTTGCATAAAACTGGTTTCCAGGTCATAAAAGCCTTACGTGATATTTCGATCCTGGATATTATCTCTTCATCAGAGTCACAATTTACATTTAACCAGCTGCCAAGGTATTTGAAATGATTTACCCTTTCTATCTCTTCTCCATTAAGAGAAAGCAGACCTTGATCTATATGGATCTTTCCAACTGCCATCCACTTTGCCTTTGAAATGTTGATTTTTAGACCTCTCCCATAACTTGCTTCACTTACTAGATTTGGTAATGTTTGGAGATCTTGTAAACTTTCTGCAAGAATGGCTGTATCGTCAGCGTATCTAATATTGTTGATTACTTCTCCACCTAGTCTTACTCCCTCTTGTCTGCCATCCAAAGCCTCCCTAAAGATTTCTTCAGAGTACAGATTAAAAAAAAAATACTACAAGTGTATTGTTATAAAGCAAATTACTAAGAAATCACTAGAGTATAATAGACCATCATTTCTATGTCTGATTCACCTAAAGAAAGCTGGACAGAGTAAGACTCAAAGATGTAATAAATCTTCTGTATAATACAAAAGTTCCCCTAAAAATTATAAAAACTGTCGAACACATATTAATGGATAACAAATAGAAAACATTATGGATGAAATCATCAAAACTTTTTACAGATGAAGAGGATACAGAATGGGAAACGATGAAATCAAAATAATCTGTTACGCAGACGACGCAATATTGATCCTCCTCCTCCTCAATCCTAATCCTTTTTGGGATATGGTGACACCATCAGGCCTTTACAGTTTGTTTACGATTTTCTTTCATCCTTCTCAGTCCTGGGCTAGTTGTTCGGCTTCATGTAACCCTTGGTCAATCAATATTTTTGTTTGATCTACCCAACGGCTTAGATATCTTCCCCTAGGTATCTTTGCCTGACACCTGCTTCTGTTCTGAAATGATCGGAATGGGTGTTGTTTATTTTTACTGTGCACTTATTATTTTCATATAGACTTCTAATTAGTTGAGTTAAGTGGTACGGTGTTCCTATTTCCGTTAGTATGGACCATAGCTGCTGCCATTTGACTTTATCGTAGGCCTTTGTATAATCCACAAAGCACATAAGCATAGGAGTATTGAATTCACGAGTTTGTTCGAATAGCTGCCTGACATTAAGGATGTGTTCTTTTGCGCCTTTTTCTGGGACAAATCCCGCTTGTTCTTTTGATATCTGAGGCAATAAAAAAGCTTTTAGTCTTTAATGTATTACATGAAATAGAACCTTGCTTGCATAGGATATTAGAGTTAGTGTTTTGTAGTTGCTGCAATCTAGCGGAGTTCCTTTTTTGAATATAGGGATGAACGTGGATGTTGTTCAGTCATTGGGACACTCTACGGTTTCCCAAATCATTTTTCAGACCATTTGCATAACATTTACTCCAACATCTCCAGTCTCTATTAAAACTTCTGCGGTGATCTGGTCTGCGCCAGGAGATTTTCTATTTTTCAACTTTTTGATTGCTTTTTCTACCTCTGACTTTATAATGTTTGGTTATCTCTCTGTAGTGAACTCATCGTGATTTGCATTCTGTAGATCATCTGCATATAGACTTTGACATTTTATGTTTTCTTCATACCTCCGCAATCCCCTTCTCGTCATTTATAATAAATTGGTTTTGATCCATTATTATTTGTGTGATTGGTTTAAATTTCCTGGATAGATATCGGACTTTGGTTTATAGCTCAATGGATTCATACCGGTTTGCATGTCTTTCTATTTCTTTGCATTCTTCATTTATATGTTTATTTTTATCATCCCTACATTTTAAGTCATCTATTTAACCTTGCTAATTTGTTTTTGTTGCTGTCGTTTTGATATGTGAGAGATTTGATTCTCATTCTCTCTTCGAGAAGTTGCAGCGTTCTGTCTGTCATCCAGTGTTTTGTTTTGATGATCTTTTTTTCTGTTCTGGTTCTTTCTGCACAGGTTTCTATGGCATTTCTGAAACCTTTCCACATTTCTTTTGTTGTCTTGTGTGTTTAACATACTAGTTTCCTTTAATGCATCTCTAAATGTTTTTGGAGTTGAAATCTCCAGCCTGTTTAGATTTTGGTGTGGCATTGTTCTTGTTAGCTTCATCTTGCTGCAAGCCCATAACAATTTATGATCGAATCCACATTCAGCTCTTGGTCTAATTTTTACTTTTGTAAAACATGTCTTCCATCTGTTTCTAATCAATATGGAGTCATGATAAACGACGGTCATGATGTTTGAACATTGTGTTTACAATGGCCAAACTGTTTTCGGTTGCAAAATCTATTAAACGTTCGTCTCGGCGTTTCTAATAGCTAACCTATAGTTTTCTACATTTTGGATATTATTTCTTGTTTTTTCTACCTTAGCGTTAAAATCGCACATGATTATAAGTG